>JAJHIY020001479.1:3060000-3085467 GCA_022114975.2 Lampris megalopsis | reverse complement strand
CGGGCCGGCGGAGGTCCGCTATTGCGTCATTTTAGTGCGCGCCGACCCTGGCGGCGTACGGTCCGGGTAACGATATTATGAACCCTACATAGGCCTCGCCAAAATCCAGAATCCTACTATGGCCACGCCAAGACCCGATGCCTCTGATTGGCTAGTACTCGTTGCCTCCGTTGGTTAGGTTGGTTAAGGTTAGGGTTAGGGTGGGGTTAGGGATAGGGTTAGCCAATCACAGACAGAGTAGGGCGGGATTTTGGCGAGGCCTATGTAGGGTTCATAATATCGCGTCCGGGTAGGGTACGTCAAGACCATGAACCGGTCTTCAGTCAGCTTGTCTGCCTCTGCAGACTTCAAGCACTCCCTGAGATGTCAGTCGTGGATAACAACGTGGATAACAACAAATATGGTTGCTCACACGTGAGCAACCATATTTGTAGAAATGTCCACTACTTTGTTTCAGAAGGGTCCAACAGGTTGTGACTTTTGCAAACAGCATTTGCTGTGAATCCCAGCCTGCCAGTGTGGTCAGCTGCAGGCGTCATTACTCAGTACACACTGACGTCACTGTGTCGGCAAGGGTTCTGCCTCCACCGGGGCACCACGGCGAATAAACACAGTACAGGTTCAGACGGAGATGACGGACAATCAGGGGACATTTGGATCAAACTGAGGCTGCTGCTCAGAAAGGTCAATCCAATGAGGGCGATATTGGTACTTCAGGAAGCAGGAGCACTTTATGTGTCATTTCATTTCATCGACTTCTGTACATGAGATGAAACGAACTACTGTTTCCCCACAGCAGTGCAACACAAACACAAAAACACACATATCCAAGAACTGCAAGAATACACACACTAACTAACACACATATCTAAACTAACACACATATCCAAACTAACACACATATCCAAACTAACACATATATCCAAACTAACACATATATCCAAACTAACACACATATCTAAACTAACACACATATCCAAACTAACACACATATCTAAACTAACACACTTATCCAAACTAACACACATATCCAAACTAACACATATATCCAAACTAACACACTTATCCAAACTAACACATATATCCAAACTAACACACTTATCCAAACTAAAAAATGATAATAATAAAAAAATCACTGTTCAAGGGAACGAACACCAGCCAGGATGACTGCTGGTCTGCATGGGCTAGCAGTTAGCTTAGCCTGCCCCGCTCCCGCATCCTGTCAGACCGCCCTCGGTGTTTCCTCCTCGTTCGCAGCCCCAGGCAGGGCCGTGGTCCTTGGGTCCACCAGACACAGGAGACCAAGCTCCCCCAGCCGATCCAACATCACCTCTCCCAGCCAGACACCCTCGACACACCTCCCCGCACTCCACACGACGACACTAAAACACAATCAAGGCTAGGTGAGCCCGCCACTGGACCGCCCTCGGTGTTATCAGAACTGCAGGTCTGCATGGGCTAGCAGTTAGCTTAGCCTGCCCTGCTCCCGAGTCCTGTCAGACCACCCTCGATGTTACCTCCTCAAGCACATCTCCGGTCTGGGCCGTGGTCCCTGGACCCACAAGACGCAGCAGACCAAACTCTCCCAGCCGATCCAGCGCCGGCTCTCCCAGCCATCAAACGAAGACAAAACCTAGACGCAGACGTGGACAAAGACACTGCCTGGACGGTGCTGGGTGAGGCCGCTGCAAACGTGAATTCGCGCCGCCATCTTCCCACACCGGAAGGGGGGAATCAGTAAACCGGTGAACATAGCAGCCCAACTTGGGCCTTTTCCTGAATGAACTAAGGGCGTCTGGGGAAGACACAGAGGCCTCAGAGGCAGCCAGGCAAATCTGAGCCTGGCCTCCCTGGAGAGACGGAGACAAACGGGGATTTATATCTTCGTTTTTAATCCCCCTTCCACGCTCCGCCGGCTCTACAGTGGCGGCAGGCTTCGTGTACGGCGAGCGACGAAAAAACAGGGGGCTCGTGCGTCAGGAACAAACATCAACTGTGCTCTTTTGCTGTGACTTCAGAGAAAAACAGCCCTTTCCGCTCCTCTATGTGCCCCCCACCCCCACCCCCCACCACGTTCTGCTATCTGGGGGAAAAGATCTGCCTCGCCACAACAGCTGACAGGCTTTTGACTTGCACGACAGCGGGACGTGCGTAGCATTACAACTGCACATCACCGGGGCAAGACTCCCAGCCGCTCGCGGCCTCCAGCAGGGGAGCGGGGCCCCGAGCCAACACGCTACAAATGCGGGGTCCCATAGTTTCCTCATGTGCACTCACAATGCACCATTGAGTCAGTGTCCTCAGCTCCTACTCGTGGCCGATGTAGTGTGTTGGATATGGACGAGGGATGAAGAGGAACGCGAGGACGGAGGAAAGCCAACGACCTCAGCTGTGCAAGCGCTGGCTGACTCCATGACAGCATTAGCATGCAAGTTCACCTTAACCACGAGGTGACTTGGCCGGGGGGTGAGGCCGGGCGCGCCCGAAGCCGTGTTTTGCAGAGCGTCTCACCATCGAGCAAGCGTTCTCTATGTGTCCTTACATAAACGCTGACTATATTTCATCGTGTTAGGCTTAATGCAAGGCAGGTGGCCGCATGTCCTGAGTGGCCGCATTTCACAAACCTAGCTTGGTGAGAAGGTAGCAACCCCAAAGAATACTCGTTCTACTTGCACGGCTGGGCGAATGGCGTCGCCAATCGCTACAACAAACCGCACAAGGGCGCACCGAATACAATTCACTTACACTTCAGAGAAAACATCAGTATTAAAACCAATACCCGCGGGCAAAAGCCGTTTGGGAGTAAACACAGCATACCGCTGAGAGGTCATGCGAACCCATCAAGCGTGGCCTCGACCCCTGGCGAGCCAGTCTTACCCGTCCTCGATTCGAGATTAAACAGGGTCACGTTTTGGTCAGTGGCTGTTAAAGCAAGGCCTGCTCGGAGAAACCGTAACTCATGTCAGCGGTGAATGTGGGGTATGAGTGTGTATTATTGGTGCTTGACTGGAGGGCTATTCTTCATGTGTACACTACTAGAGCGACCATTTTGGATTTTCAAAGATTAATAATCAATCAATCAATCCATCAAGCTGCGTTTTACACAGCGCTTTCCCAGCTGCAGCAGCCACTCAAGGCACTTTACATTTCTGGACATATCTGACCTTCAGACGCCTGTTATAACAGCACACAAGCCCTGTTCTGTACAGTCGCTTCCTATTTCGCATGCGTAAGGCCACCGACATGTGATTTACAACGCTTAACTTATCCACACGTGTATTACAGACGGATGTGACCTGGGCCGTTTGAGGCTACTGACATGAAGCAGGCCGGGGACAGGCCTCGGTCGGTGTGCAGATGACGGGTCGGCGACAGCAGGGGAATGGTCACCAGAACCTACAGAGGTATTTTCCTGCACCTACCATTGCCGTTACCATTGTTACTGTGTGAAAAAGATAAAAGCTACACCCCTGCTGCTCCCGGGAGGCTCCTACAAGTGCATATGTTTGCATTAAATCGAGCTTGCAGATCAATTGCGCAAAACAGTGATGATAAGCTCCACCTAAACCCACCGTGAGCCGTCAAAATGACGGTTCCTAATTTGCGCGTCATCGTGTGCGTCATGTCAGTATTTATGACGTGTGTTGGCGGCGTGAAGTTCGTTGCTCTGTCCTAGAAACACACTAGCGCCCTCCAGTGGAGAGAAATAGTCTACACTTGACTTGTGATTATGTCCACAATGTCTGGTTACAGACGCACCATGACTACCACTGAGGCGCTGCAGCATTTACAGGCGTTGGACAGCGGCCATTTTAAATTGTTTGAAAAATAGTATTAAAGTTGTTAACATGTTAATGTTGGTGTCAGCTAGATTCATAACAGACATACCAACATATGTGATGCATTAATATCTCAACTGGCCGTCATTTTGACCGCTCATGGTCGTTTTAGGTAGGCGTGGAATCCCGGTCGTTCTAGTAATGGAGGTGTAGTCTTAGTTTTACCCAAATAAAAAAAAAACAGCAAGCCTGCACAGTGTTTTGGGGAAGCAAGTGACCACAAAAACACAATAGGCACAACGAGTCCTAAGTGAGACCGAGAAGTGAACCGGATCCACCACGGTGGTTCCTACCCTCCCCAGCCCCAGTGGTCAGCGGGTGCGTAGTGTTTCCTGCATACAGAAATCACCAAATTAGTTCCAGGAGGACAGACAGGGAGGCTGTGGTTGGGGGGGGGGGGTCAGGTGTGTGCAGTGCGTATTTAAAAGGAGAAGTGTGCATCAGCATGCAGGCCTGGCCTCAGCCCTGCAGCCGGGCGCACACGTGGGCCGGGCTTTCCGCACAATCCACGCACATCCCGGGAGTTTTCCTAATTCCAACTTGAAAAGCTGTTTTTCTTCAGGGGATCAGGGTGTGCTCTCACGAGGAGAGGGAAGCAGTCCTGAAGAGCTTGTGGTATTTTCCAGACAGGGAACATGAGACTTATAACTTGCACATTTGACGAGTTACACAAATGTGGCTGATTCAGCGATTCAAATCCTGAATTCCCGCATCACTCGAGTTTAACGTTTTTGTGACCGTCGTCATATTGAGACGTTGTCAACAACTGCCCCCGGCAAAGTGGACAAATCACCACGTGTTTTATATGAATAGAGGGAACAAGCTAGGCAGGCCACCACACAGTCCTGCATGGTTCACCGGAAACCTCTTGAGGCGACGGCTGAAGCGGTGCACATCCCTCGATAGGCGAGAGGTGATGTAGGAAAACAAGACAGGAACGTTTAGGAAGAGGAGTCATACCCTCCATACAGGGCTGGTACTAAGCCGAACTGCAGTTACCAGATACTATGTCCAGGAGTGTTTGAATTAACATGTAAAAAAAAACATAATTTGGGCGTGGCGGTCTATTCCGTCGCTGGTTCGAATCCCCGTGTTAACTCCGGCTTGGTCGGTCCTCCCTACAGACACAACTGGCCGTGTCTGCAGGTGGGAAGCCGGTTGTGGGGATGTGTCCTGGTCGCTGCACTAGCGCCTCCTCTGGTCGGTCGGGGCACCAGTTCGGAGGGGGGGAGGTTGGGGACAGGGGGGAATAGCGTGATCCTCCCACGCGCTACGTCCCCCTGGTGAAACTCCTCACTGTCAGGTGAAAAGAAGCGGCTGGCGACTCCACATGTATGGGAGGAGGCACGTGGTAGTCTGCAGCCCTCCCCGGATCAGCAGAGGGGGGTGGAGCAGGGACAGGGACGGCTCTGAAGAGTGGGGTAATTGTGGTAGACCAGGGGCCAACACAGAGGTCCAGGACCAGGCCAGACCAGGGGCCAACACAGAGGCCCAGGGCCAGACCAGACCAGGGGCCAACACAGAGGCCCAGGACCAGACCAGACCAGGGGCCAACACAGAGGTCCAGGACCAGACCAGATCAGACCTGACCGGGGCCAACACAGAGGTCCAATCACTTTGTTTTTTTTTTTAAATGTTTCCTCTTTCTCTCCTCAGTTGTACTTGGCCAATCACCCCACTCTTCCGAGCCGTCCCGGTCTCTGCTGCACCCCCTTTGCAAATTCGGGGAGGGCCGCAGACTACCACATGCCTCCTCCCATACATGTGGAGTCACCAGCCGCTTCTTTTCACCTGACAGTGAGGAGTTTCGCCAGCGGGTCGAACAGGCGCCCCGACCGACCTACCGACCAGAGGAGGCGCTGGTGCAGCGACCAGGACACATACCCACAACCGGCTTTCCACCTACAGACACGGACAATTGTGTCTGTAGGGACGCCCCACCAAGCCGGAGATAACACGGGGATTCGAACCGGCGACCCCCGTGTTGGTAGGCAACAGAATAGACCACCACGCCACCCAGGTGCCCCAATCACTTTCCAACAAGGCATATGCTTCTGACATTGACCCTATTGGCTGCTTGTAGGTATTATATATATATATATATATATATATATATATATATGTTTTAAGTAGCCAGTATTAAGTACACAGTGTGGTGTTTAGTATCTATGTTCCCCCCAAAACCTGCACATGTGAGCGGAGCCACGGCAACTGTTTCTTATAATATCCAGAACCTGATCCCACTGCTTATACCGGGTCTCTGTATAACGATCATCATAGATCTCTGAATAGATCTCTGAATAGATCTCTGAATAGATCTCTGAATAGATCTCTGAATAGATCATCTCTGAATAGATCTCTGAATAGATCATCTCTGAATAGACCTCTGAATAGATCTCTGAATAGATCTCTGAATAGATCCTCTCTGAATAGATCATCTCTGAATAGATCTCTGAATAGATCATCTCTGAATAGATCATCTCTGAATAGATCTCTGAATAGATCTCTGAATAGATCTCTGAATAGATCTCTGAATAGCGTTCAACTGTCACTGGCATAATGTCAGTGACAGTTGAACGCTGTTTTAATCCCAAAACCCACGAGAGCTGTGCTGGCTGCTATAGGGTGGTTCTGGCAGAGGCAAAAATGAATGAAGATTTTTAAACTCATCCATTTTTATATATATATATATATATATATATATATATACATACACACGCACATACACACACACACACACACACACACACACACACATACATATATATATATATATATATATATATATATATATATATATATATATATATATATATATATCAAATTCAGTGATTTAGGGGTAGTTCTAACCTTCCATTCTGTTGTGAGCTCAGTGAGCAGGGTTCAAAGTCAGATGACAGCCTGGCCGAGACGGTTTTGCAAGTCCTTCACCCAGACAGACACGGTCACACACTGCATGGCGGTATGGTGAATATGGTGTGGTGAATGGTTGCATGGTGGTCCATCCATCCATCCATCCATCCATCCATCCATTTTCCAAACCGCTTATCCTGCTCTCAGGGTGATGGGATGCTGGAGCCTATCCCAGCAGTCACTGGGCGGGGAGACACCTGGACAGGCCGCCAGGCCATCACAGGGCCAACACACACACACACACACACACACACACACACACACACACACACACACACACACACACACACACACACACACACACACACACACACACACACACACACACAATACAGTCGAGTCACCTGACCTACATGTCTTTGGACTGTGGGAGGAAACCCACGCAGACACGGGGAGAACATGCAAACTCCACACAGAGGACGAACCGGGACGACCCCCAAGGTTGGACTACCCCGGGGCTCGCAACCGGGACCCTCTTGCTGTGAGGCGACCGCGCTAAGCCCTGCGCCGCCGTGCTGGTTTGGTGGATAAATCTTTCAGCCAGGTGAAGGGATGGAGAGTCTACGACAGGGCAGACATGTCACCGGCAGGATCACGGATCAGTAGACTCGCTAGCCCCGGGTAACGGCTCGGACCCCTTTGATAGACCGGTTAAGGTAGTGGTCCGTGGTGCGGGAGACCCGGGTTCGCGTCCCGGCTGCGGCGGTTCCCGGCTGACCCCTGAGGTGGTTACGTTAAACTCGTCAATAAAATCAACATCCGGTTTAAACTGTAACTGCCGGAAGTAGTCGAGCTTCTCCGGCAGGGGCTTGTTATTTGTGTGTAACACGTGTCGAGCCCCGCCGTGCTATAGGGGCTGCGACTTCCGGCTGAACAAATACTTCGCTGAGGGGGCAAAGACGCAGATCTCTGGGCCTGATCCCTGTCCACCCGTTCCAAAATCGATACCATCCAGTGGCGGAGCTAGAGATTTTTTCCTGGGGTGGCATGAGGTTCAAGGAGGGGGGGCGGGCAATGGACATTATTCTAAACGTGTTATTATTCAAAACTCGGATTTCATCGAATGTATTTCGTTCTCTACTGTTTGAGATGAGTTTGGTGCGGGTCTCGTTGACCTTCACCATGCATGTACATAAAATATACTTTAAAAACATATCATCTGACTTATAAATGGGGTGGCAACAGGGGTGGCAAGACTGTGTCCCAGAGGTGGCAGCTGCCACCCCTTGCGCGCCTGATAGCATCGATGAGTCGGGATGGAAACCGAGACGGGATATGAACTCCAGCAGAACCACGTGCAGCAGCGTTATAACGTGCCGGAGCCGGACCGGAAGAGTCTCTTTCCTCATCTTAACGTTTGGTCAATGCCCCCGAAGTCCTTTATGACATAAAAACAGGGGCCATTTGCTAAAAAGGACGGAAAGTGGACCATCTGATAATGCATCCCCACATATATTGTTTTTCCCGCAGCGCTCGGATCAATCCGTGTTGATTGGCCACCGGATCTCCTGCGCCGCCGCTGCTGAGTCTGGGAAGTTTAAGTACGTCGGACGTGCTCGTAAATCTGCTCGAATCATAAAACGAGTGGCGTTTATGGAGCACATATCCACTAGGTATCATATTCTTATTGAATTTGGTATAAAAGAGGGACTTGCGGAGGAGCGCCCATCAATAATGAGTCGCAAGCAAAGTCAATAATCATATACTTCCGCGTCCACGTGGCCGGCTGAGAAAACACGCTGCCATCTTGCAGGAGGATCCTCACACAACACCACCTCCCCGTCCGCACTAAACAAGACATATATCCCCTGCCTCCTCCTCTCTGTCTCCCACGCTCCCCGCAAGTCCTCCAACCCATGCCACCACAGAGGTCGTTTGTCCTCTAACACGACCCAACAGGAGCGTTTCCTAAAGTAGCGCCCCTACCGGCGGCAGGAGATATGCCACAGAGCCTCTGTGCATTGTGGGGTTTTAAAACAATGTGAGAACGATAGAATATGTGGTCAGGGTGTTTTTGTGTTGTTTTCCCGTCTAGTATAGCAAGCAAGATTGCTACTGGCAGCATGTTTACCTATGAATGACGTCATAAGAGCTAACTTAACGTTAGCCAAAAGTTAGCAAGTCAGCTAGCGCGGACATTATAACTGCTATGTGACATTACACTTTGCTTTTATTATTATTTCTTCTCAGAGCCGGCCCAAGGCTTAAGCGAACTAAGTGGTCGCTTAGGGCCCCCGCGCCAACAGGGGGCCCCCAAGAGCGCTTGAAATGTCAAACATGACAGGTTGGTATATTTGTGTGAATGATATATCATATCAGTAGTAATCACCAAAAAACAAAAACTACATATTTTGATATCGTGGCGGACCCTGGGGGCTGTGCCTCTCACCCAGCAGGGCTGTGAGACGGGGGCGTGGTTTACGTTGGGGGCGTGGTTTACGTTCCCGGGCTCTCTGGTGCAGGGTTGTTCCTGTTTCAGTTGGGTTTTGCAGCTGAGGAGTAAAGTTCAAACTCGCCCTCGTCTCCTGTGTTTTTCCTCACATCATGTTGTCAACAGACAAATTGATGCTGCTGGTTTAATCATTTCCGCTGCCTACGTCAGAGCTGGGGTCAAGGTTCATGCGCACTATTGTTATATTGTTAGATGTAAGAAGTTCCTCTGTTCTTTGTATGTCATTATTTAAATTTCTGTTTCATTTATTTAATATTGTCTGTTTTTGCATTTGCATTTCATGTAAGAAAATAATGCATTTCTTCATTACTGTTCTGCACTTGTGCACAGTTCAAACGCAATTAAAATAATTAGCTTGTTCAGTCAACGCATTGTCTGCTGCTTTATACTTGAAGCCTTTCCAGCACAGTAGTAAGTCATGATAATGGTGTGGTGACGATCAAGCATGGACATAACATTTTTGGTAGCGGTCCGCGGTGGTGTAGCGGTCTAAGCATCGGCTTTGTGTCGACGCAGTTGCCCACTGGAGACCGGGGGTTCGCGCCCCGGTCTCGTCAGATCCGACTATGGCCGGACTCGATGAAGCGGCGATAATTGGCAGCGCTGTCGTCGGGAGGGGGCGGAGTCAGCTGGTGTTCGTCACGTGACTGCGTCTCTGGGTGTGTTGGGGGGAAAAAGCAGGGGTTCGGCCTGGAGTCGCCTTGTCCCGGAAGTGGCGAGGCGACTCCTTCCAGACTGCCGCATGCAGTACGAGGGTGGGTGTTTGAATTAAGATAGGGATCGATTGGCCACTAAATTGGGAGAAAAAGGGAAAAATCAGAAATACATTAAAAAAATATATGTGGGGGGGGGCGGCAAATCAAATTATGTTTAGGGCCCCATAAATCCTTGGGCCGGCTCTGTTCCTCCTCGCCATATCTTATGGAAGGAGATGCTTCCTGTTACAGGGGAAGTAACGTGTTATAATAACGGAGGAGCGCCAGGAAGTAGCTCAAAACGTAACTATAGGCCGTAATAAGCTGCTCGTACAAACCACCTATGGGGTGGTTTTGGGTTTTTCGGCGGAGGGCGGTCTCTAAACAAGACATGTCCCCTGCCTCGTCCTCTCTATCCCCCGTAGTCTTATATGCCCCACTCCATCTGCCATGTCACTTACCATACCCCCCCCTCCTCCATACCCCTCCTTCATCCTCCTTCTTTGTGATGCTCCCTGCATCCTCTGCTTCCCCTCACCGCATCCTGGCACTCTTCAGCTCCACACATAGAGCTCCTTTTTCAGCGTTGCTGTTTCCCCCCTTTCTCTCCCTCTCCTCCCTTGGTTCTTACTCTATATCCGCTCGACTCATCCCTCTTATCTCTCTCTCTCTCTCCGAGGCCTGCGACGTTAGAGCCGTACCTGCAGCGCTGCGCCCTCGGTATCCTCTCATCTAAATGGGATATGAGGCCTTGTTATATCTGATGCTTCCAGACAGGCGGGCGGCGCTAACCTTTCTCCCACCTTGACACCTCCGGAGACACCCTCACTTGTTTGCACAAGACAAATAACGTGACTCCTCGTCACGGCGCACGCGGCGACGCTGCAGCATTCCCCACTCCGGCAGCCACAGCGCAGACAGCAAGGAGGATATTCGTGACACTTAACACGGGCTGTGCACAATGTCCTCAGGCAGGGAAGATCCTTATCGGGTTTAAGGAGCCGGTTTAAGCCCAAATCACAGATAATGAAAAGACGGGTGCGAGAGAACCTGAGAACACCTGAAATCTAGCGGTGCTAATGAACGCGATTATCATTAAGCTGCTCAAGTATCCACTTTTCATGCAATTAGAGATCATCTCTCTCTGTCTGTCTGGCTGGCTGCTTTATGCGTGTGCGTGTGCGTGTGTGTATGTGTGCGTGTGTGTGTGTGTGTGTGCAAAGACATCAGGATTTATGCACCTCAAGTACCGCACATAACCGCACAGAGACAAAAAGACACGCGCGCGCACGCATGCGCACTTACGCGCGCATGCGCGCACACATACATAACCCACCAATAAAGGTAGACCCAGACATGTGACTTACGGGTTCGGTAGCGGTGGGGCGGGCGCGTGGCTGGGCCCTTCGCGGAGCGCCCGTGGTTCCAGCGTGACGTGGGCTTGGCTGCGGCGGACGGCTGAGAGGTGGAGGTCTGCACTTTGGCGGCGATCTTCACGGTAGTCACGGTTGCTGTGGTTGTGGTGGGTGCTGTGGTGCTCGTGGCGGTGGCAGAGGGTTGCCCCGGCTTTGAGTTGCGTCCGTTACCGGTGCTGCTACTTTTCCTGACGGTGCTGCGAGGGGTGGCCTCCTTCCCGTTGGGCGGCGGGGTGAGCCGCGGAGCTCGAGTGGTGGTGGTGGTGGCGGTGGTGGTGGTGGTGCCCGCGGTGCCGCTGATATGGGTGCCGACCCGGTTGTGAAGGTGCGGGGCGCGGTTCCCGTCTCTGCCGGGAGTGCTGCCATTGGCCGAATGGTTGACCGGAGGCCCCGATCGAGTCCTCGGCGCTGGCGCCGCGCCGTCAGCGGCTAGCGGGGTGGCGGTCAACACCACCACCGTGCTTGTGGCAGCAGACGTAGTCGCGGCGACGGAAATGTCCGGCCCCTTGGGCATGGCACTGGGTTTGGAGAGAAATATAGGGTCCTGTCCAATGCTACCTTTGGGATCCACCAGGTCAGTGGGGACGTAATCCTGGACGGATCCCACCACAATCCATTTGAGGAGCATGAGACTGAGTCCCAGTCCTACAAAGCCCATTACCAGAGGCACGGCACACAGCCAGGTCTGCTGGCGAGGCCACACGGCGCAGGGGCCACAGCGGAGAGGCCCGGGGACACGGGGAGAGGCCTCTTCGCCCCCTGGCTCCTCTAGGGTCATGGCCGCTAGAGTGCTCGCGCCCGAACGCTCGCTCATCCCGGCGAAGCTCGCTTTATTCTCAAGGGGTGAAGGAGGTCAAACCGGGGGTGGAGTGGCAAGAGAGCATGTATGCTGCAGACAGGAAACACCGGGCATCTCAGCTACCAAGCAACGCTAACACATGCCCGCACGCACGCACGCACACGCACGCACGCGCGCACACAAACGAGCACACGTATCAGCGCACGCACACACGCACACACGCACGCACACACGCACACCAACTTATACAGTCAAAATACTAGCTGGCTGAGCACATGCCACAGCGCCTACACGCTCCCCCTGGCGGACAGAATCCGAACACACACGCGTGGACCGGATAGCCCGCGAGCAAAATAGCCTACACACACTATGCAGCCGACGCGGGTTCTGGTCAGGTGAGACAGAGGCAGGCGAAGGGGTGCGCCTCTGTAGATGAGACTGACGGAGCGAGGACGAATCCCCGGATGCTCCTCTCCCTCGTTACAGCGACAAGAAGAAGCGAAACAAAACCTAAACCGGCGCAAGAAAGAAAGCGGGGATGAGAATATTGATCCGTCACGTCGCGAGCGTCAGGCTCGAGCGGTAAATCCATGCGTTGCAGCGCGTGTACGCGCGCGTGCGTGTTCGTTCGGTCTGCAGATTACAGCAACGGCTGCACCCTCCTCCTCCTCCTCCTCCTCCTCTTCCTCCGAATCGCACCTATAGGTATTTTCAGCGTCACTTCGGGTCCACGGGATACAATCCAGACAATTTCCCCTTAATCCCGCGTCCTTCCCCTCCCGCCTCCTCCCCGATTCCCGGCGAGAACTGCGTCTCCCCCTTTCTTTTCTTTCCCCTTTATAGGTGTTCTTTGTACTTCAGGTCCTCTTGCCGCCCCTCGGTGGTCTACGGCCGGCGACCCGGTGGTGCCGCAGCAGCAGCCGCGGACGGTGGTAATCCGGTACAGCGCGTAAAGCGGAGCGAACGCCGCCGAGACTGAAAAAACGAGGCAGAGCCAAAAAGGGATCTGATGCGATCTTCCAATGAGATGGGTGTTGGGAGGGGTGGGTGTGGGTGGGTGCGAGTGGGGGGCTGAGGGGGGGGGGTAAATCCGACTGATCCTGCTCCAATCGCGCTGCCCCTCCGATTTTAGCGGACCGCGAGTGCCTCTCCAGCTGTCTGTCTACCGGCGTGTCATGGTGATGGCAGATCCGGGATGAGAGAGAGGAGAGAGGAGAGAGGAGAGAGGAACAGGAGAAGCTCTGCGTCTCTTTACCTCCCCTGCATTCCCACAGTGCTGCGAGCAGCGGAGATGGGAAATGGAGAGTCTACGACAGAGGTGGTGCTGGTCTGCTAGCGGCGTGTGTGTGTGTGTTTGGGTGTGTGTGCGCGCGCGGTGGTGATGGAGGGGGGGTACTCTGAAAAAAATGATGCGGCGGCTGGTCTTGGAGGCTGCGGACTAGTATTGGAAGTGCGCGGGGAGGGAGAGAGAGAGAGAGAGAGAGAGAGAGAGAGAGAGAGAGAAAGAGAGAGTTTAACTCCTCCGCCCCCCGCCCCCCGACGCGATGCCCCCCCCCCCCCCCTCGCACGCCTGCCGTGAACTTCCATCCTTCCTTTATTGTTTTATCGCCACTTTAGAAAACTGGAGAGAGAGAGAGAGAGAGAGAGAGAGAGAGAGAGATACAGACAGAGACGTAAAGAGGAGGGAGGTGGTGCTGAGTAGAGCGTGTGCGTGCGTGCGTGCGCGCGCGCGCGCGCGCTAAACTCTGCAGCAGATGTGGAGACGAGGGAGGCGGCAGCGGTAAGCAGCACAGCGCTGCCGCCGCCACAGACACACCCCGGGGAGCGGCACGGGGGCTACGCCTCTATAGGCAGGCAAAGTCCCTCCCCTTCCGGTGTCCCCCACGGGACCTTACTTCAGGAAAAAAATAAAAATATGTAAAATATGTCAACGGCGAGAGACAAAATAATTGTTTGATCCCGTTGGAGTGGTGCCGTGAGTTACACAGGATGGTTTTGCAAGTCAAGCACGTCGAAGCTGGTCGTGGAACTGATGACGTATGAACTGTCCGCTCACGTCTTTCGTCTTGCACAATGTAGTGTAACGATCACGGAGGAATAGACTCGCTAGCCCTTGGCTAACGGCTCGGACCCTTTAGTCGACTGGTTAACGTAGTCGAGTCCCGGCGGCGGTTCCCGGGCTGCCCTTCGAATTCGCTACAATATTGTGGCGAGCCGCCGGCGTGGAAGAAGGGGTCGAGAGGCGGAGACCTCTTTTTAATGGCGGCTCCGCGTCCCATACACCGCACGACCCCAGGAGCGCTCTTTTATTTACACACCGACCGGAACTACAACAACAATGAACCCCCCCCCCCCCGATGTCGCAACTGGCGACGTCAGTCTAAGTCACGGCCCTAAGGTCAGTCAGTCAGTAAACAGTCCTCTACCCAGTCCGAGTCAAACCCCCAAACTACAACACAGCCCAACATGAACCAACTATTTGAACACATAAACTATAACAAGTTCAACCCGAAACATCAACATTCCCATGAGCCCCTGCGCTCCCCCGGTGCAGAGCCGCCGATATTCAGAGCGACCACCTCCTCCGGTGACTACACAGCCCCCACCTGAGGGGTCAGTCATCCTCGATGACCCCCTTCACTCAATATATAGTCCCTTAAATGTCCAGGGTGCCGTCGCTGGCGAACAGGCCACCTGGTTCTCACAAAAAGCGCAACTGGAGAAGATGCCTACTTATCGGTGCATGATAAGTTGCCCCCCTCCGCAACAACAAGTGGATCTAGAGGGCGGTATGGGGAGAGTCTGTCCTAGTGCAGCACCACCATGTGCAACCATCCGTGCATGCGCACCCAGTACACCACCTCAGACAGCCGGCTCACGACCTCGCCGGGCCTCTGCCAGTGGTTACAACACTTGGGGGAAATCCCTTTCTTGTGAACTGGACCACACACCCATACCTTATCCCTTCGCATGAAGGCCTGTCCGAGGCATCATGTATCATAGGCCGTCTTCTGCCACACTCTGAAGCCGGCCCCGAGTCCGGCGGTTGCAGGAGTCGCAGCACTGTACATGCAGCTCCATGTTTCATCGACAGCCAGGCCAGTAAAATGACTCCCTGAGGCGGTGGAGGGTCTTGGTGTTCCCGTAGTGCCCCCGCCCCAACCGAACAATGGACCATTTGGAGAACCTGGGGCCCGAGCACATGGGACGCCAATAGCTGCAGAAGGTTGTTCCTTCATCCGGGAGCTTGCCACCTGCGGTATGCCAACCCATCGTGGAGCTCAAAGTTGTCCCATTGAGAGTGGTAGACCTTTATCTCGGGCCCCCGCGCTGACACATCTGTCCGCTCGTGGCACTGCCCCATCTCCAGCCAGCCCCTCACCAGCACCAGAGACACGTCTGCCTCCTGCTGCTGCATCAGCTGCTGCTTCTTGGTCAACGGAAACCACCTCCCCTTGTTGCTGGCGGTCTGGATGGCCACCACCGTTGGCGTCATCTGACCCCGTTCCTCTTACTGCTGGCAGTAGCGGTACTGCAATGCCACACTGAGGCCATGTGCCTGCTGAGCGGCAGCTGCTTGGCAACTGGCTCGTTGATCTCTGAGACTTCTCTTCCCCTGGCCAGAGTGGAGCGCCACGGTCTTCGTGCCGAGAGTAATGGTTGCCCCCAACATGTTAACATAGGCTCCCCAGTGGGCCAGCAAGTCCAGGCTGATGATGCACGGGTCTTAGATGTCAGCGAGCCAGAACTTGTGTGTCAGCTCCTGGTCTCCACCCCGAACTCACAGTGACTTCTTCCCTCTCATGCCTGCCTTTTCTCCTGTCACCGGCATCAGCTGGATGTTGATTGGTGACCATGTTGCCAACAGTGGCCCGGGAGGATGCCAGGTTATACCAGGGAAATGGTGGACCCCATGTTTCACAGGGTCGACTGTCGAGTTGGCCGTTCTGATACAATCCTTTGGTGTGACCTAGTCGGCCAACCAGTGTTCATCGTTCTTGAAGGCGGGCTGTAGACTGGAATGGTGGTCCCTTCACTAGGCCACTCTACCATCGTTTCCCCATCAGCCGGGTGACTCTTGATTTTGGTGCCCGTGTTCGGCAGTCGTGGGCTATGTGACCAGGCTCGTCACACCGGTAACAGCTGTCAGACGGCAGGAGTGGTTTTGCCTGGATGTTAGAGGACATCGCTGAGACTGCTGTAGTGGAGGCCGAATTTGGAAGACCTCTTCTACCCCCTACTCTTCATCATAGTTGGCCAACTTGACCTGCGATCGGAGAGCAGGAGCCTTCTGCTGGGTAAGCCATGTAGAGAGTAACACCTTGGCCCATTCAGCTTCGCAGAGAGCCTCGCTGAGGGATTGAGGCATAGTAAGGTGGACATGTTGGTGCAACCGCTCCGGCATGAGCCCCTGCAGGAAAGCATGGAGGGCCCACTCCTCTTGGGCGGCTGTGTTGAACTGTGCGTAACCATGTCGGGTGTGCAGCTGCACATCTCTGGAGAAGGTGCCCAGGCTCTCTCCCTCTTGGTGGCAGTGACTGGGTAGCTGCTCCCTGCTCTGGTCAGTGAAGGGTCGATGCCCGAATTGCCTCTCCAGTGCCATGGTCAGGGCCTGGAGGTCACGTGCTCTGCTGCGGCTAGGTCAAGGACGAGGATCACCTGCAAAGCTTTGCCCTTCAACCCCAGAGCCAGGTGGATGGCAGCTTCTTCGTTGCTCCATACACTGTGCCATGTCACTATTTGGACTTGCGAGAGGTACAGCTCTAGTTGTGTCATCACATTATAGTTGGTCAACTTGTCTGGTGTTGTATGTGCAGCATCCCTCCCGGTCGCTAGGGGGCGGTAGGTGGTGGCAGGCAGCAGGTGTTCCCCTGTATTGGCCCTTCCAGCCTCTAGGGAACGGTGGGGCCATGGTGCACTAGAGCAATCAGGGTGGGCTGGAAAACTTACAACCCTGGCGGGCTCTGTCTTTTGCCATGCCAGGTTTCCCAAGCACCAGCGGGTCCGCTCAATGTCTCGCTCCAGTCTCTGCATCTCCTTCTCCATTCTACAGCAAAATTGCCACACCAACGTGGCGAGCCGGCATGGAAGAAGGAGTCGAGAGGCAGAGGTCTCTTTATAATGACAGCTCCCGTGTCCCATATGCCGCACGACCCCGGAGTGCTCTTTTATTTACACACCGACCAGCACTAATACAGTCTTTACCTTGAGGTAATAGTGATTTAACTTTGTCCTTCAGGGCTGTTGAGTTGAAAACATATGCATACAACTACTGACAGTAGGGGGCAGCAGAGGGAAGCAGAGCGCTCGTAGTAATGGGACTGTCTTGATGACTTAACTGACGTAAGCTTGCCATTTATGCAAGAACGAAGAAACAGCAGCAAGTTTCCTTCGCATCTCTCACAACAGAGGTCACAACTGGTGACGTCAGCCTAGGTCACGGTGCAAAGGCAGTCCGTCAGTGAACAGTCCACCCAGTCCGAGTCAAACCCCAAAACCACAACACATCCCAACATGAACCAAACACTTGAACACATCAATTATAACGATTTGAACACGAACATTAACAGTCCCAGGAGCCCCGGCGTCCGGGTAGCGTAGCGGTCTATTCCGTTGCCTACCAACACGGGGATCGCCGGTTCGAATCCCCGTGCTATCTCCGGTTTGGTCGGGCGTCCCTACAGACACAACTGACCGTGTCTGCGGATGGGAAGCCGGGTGTGGGTATGTGGCCTGGTTGCTGTACTACCGTCTCTTCTGATCCCTGGACGCCCGAGATTCATGAGCGCTTTAGGATTGTTTTGTTTTGTTTTAATTGGGCCCGAATGTTCTACAGCTACAGCTGTATAATATATATAGTCACCAAAACTTAAGCAACTAACTTTTCTTACGTTCTGTTCATAGAATTATGAAGAATATAAATAAAGGAAAAGTGGCACGGTGGCGCAGCGGTCGCCTCACAGCAAGAAGGCCCTGGGTTCGAGCCCCGGGGTAGTCCACCCTTGGGGGTCGTCCCCTGTGTGGAGTTTGCATGTTCTCCCCGTGTCTGCGTGGGTTTCCTAGGGGGGCTCCGGTTTCCTCCCAGGTAGGTCAGGTGACTCAGCCGTACTAAATTGTCCCTAGGTGTGTGTGTGTGTGAGATAGCCTGGCAGCCTGTCCAGGGTGTCTCTCCGCCTGCGGCCCAACGACTGCTGGGAGAGGCTCCAGCATCCCCGCCGCCCTGAGAGCAGGATAATAAATAAAAAGTAGAATAAAAGAAACAAGCGGAATCATGGCAGGAATCTTAATTCTCTGGTGAGGAAATTATCACCATTTCAGCTGGATTACACATGTCGGGCTTGGCATGTACCGACCCCTGGTTTAGAAATGTTGATAGCAGATAAAAAGGGGGGGGGTCTCATACGCCTTGCCGAGGTAGGGCTGGGCAAGAGGGTTGTAAAGATGAAATTATGACGCTGCCATATTGTGATACTTACTTTTGACAGCTAAATTAATGTTAATGGAAATGTTTTACCGAAATCTTCTCACGGAATGGGGCCTGCCATGTTGGAAGGGGGATATTTGCAAACCAAATTCGGTTCGATAGTATAGCTGCCATACAGTTCAATGTGATGAACCTCGGTTGGATCCATAAAGCTGCAAGCACACACTTCTCCCAATGTCTCAACTATCTGAAATGTGATGAAATGTTTGAAATACGTGTCTGCTGGACATACAATCAATATTACAGTGCGACAACATCCCCATCTAGTTTGAAACAGACCTGTTGACACCGGTTTACTCAAGACTACAAACAATGCGTCACGGCCGTTTTGGCTCCAGGCTCACCAGTGAAGGCTTGTTGAAATGGATCCTGGGACCAAAGCCAACACCCAAGCCGTCTAATGTATTACAAACTTCATTAAAACACTGTTCTACACGTGTACTGGTTGTCTTTCCAACAGAAGCATCGCGACACTGGCATCACGTTCAAATCCTGGACAGACACGCTGCGCCAGAAATCAAGCATCGGGTCCCCCGGCACTATAGTGTGCCCTGTTAAGTGCCAGGAGGACTGCCGTGACTTGTACATCAGGCAAACTACACAGACGCTGGCCAAGAGGATGGCACAACAAAGGAGAGCTAACACGTCAGACCAGGACTCCACAGTCTACACCACCTACAGACCAGGACTACACAGTCTACACCATCTACACAGTCTACACCATCTACAGACCAGGACTCCACAGTCTACACCATCTACAGACCAGGTCTCCACAGTCTACACCATTTACACAGTCTACACCATCTACTGACCAGGACTCCACAGCCTTCACCAACTACAGACCAGGACTCCACAGTCTACACCACCTACAGGCCAGTGGCCACTATTTCAAGGATGGGGATGTGCACATCCTTGATAGGGAGGAACTCTGGTTTGAACGGGGAGTCAAAGAGGCCATCTATGTGAAGAGGGAACGACCATCCCTGATCCGAGGAGGGGGGGGGGCTAAGTGTACACCTGTCACCATCTTACAATGCTGTGATTGCAACTATTCCCCGGTCCTCTGTGAATAGGACACATGGCCATTGTGACTCTAGTTAATGGTCGCTGCATTTTGCATATGAAACCGAGCGTTGGTTTCAGTCGTTATGCCACTGTGTGGTCTATAAGGGTGGGGACACCTGCAGTCAGCTGAGACTGAAGGGAAGAGTGATGAGCAGATGAGGGATGAATCGTTTCTCTCTCAATAAACGTCGTGTCCAGATGAACTGATTCAACTTTCTGTGATGAACTCTCGTCAGTGTTAACAACCCTTAGTGCAATGCCTCCGAATATAATCCCAATGGGGGATTTAAATGTTCATGTTGATAACACCGGCAATATGTTCACTAAAGGCTTTAAAGCAATGTTAGATTGATTTGATCGAACACAGTATGTCAACTTTACAGCCAATACCAAGGGTCATATCCTTGACTTAGTTGGTTGTTCTGGCATCACACAGTATAACGTCGCCTCTGCTGAACTACCCATCTCTGACCATAAAGCTGTGTTATTCAGCACCGACCTACTGCTCAGTAAACCAAGGGTGCATCGTACCATATCATACTGCAACATTAGATATGTTAATGCAGATGATTTCAGCAGTTTAATTACCTCGAACCCCATTCCTTTTCCCACCTCCTCACTCCCTGATCTTATGGACTATTACGATAATACTTAATCTTCTGCACTTGATACTTAAGCCCCCTTGAAAACATGGGTTATCTCAGTTGCTCATACTGCTCCCCAGTACACTCCATCAAGGCTATAGGTCGGCGTCTTGAGAGGCTCTGCACCAAGACTGGACTTGCTGTTGATTAACACATTTATTCGGATCATATATGCTCCATTACGGAAATACTCTTTCAACAGGTAAAACATCCTCTTGTGCAAATACCATCAGTACAGTTGAAGGGAACACTCGACCTCTTTTCTCCACAGTGAGAAGCTTACCAAACCCACCTGAAAACAATAAGACAGTAACCTTTCTAAGAAATAATGCTCTGCTCTGCTTTTATGAAGTTCAACTCTAGAGTTAGTGCTGTTCTTGAGCCGCTACCTCTACTGCCATCACGCAGACTGACTTACCATCAGCAAGCGCCATGATGTTGTTCCCATCCACTGTCCCATGGGACTTCAGTCTTCCAAGTGAAAATCCCATTTTTGAACTCATCACTAAGTCTAGCACCTCCACATGTCACCTGGATCCAGTTCCCACAAACCTAGTGTAGGCGACGTGGGTGAGTAAAGGATAAAATCACTCCAAACACGTTCTGGGTCTTTCTCATCACTTTTAGTCACATGTCTCCATCTCTCCTCTCCCTTTTTTTCTTCTTCTTCTCTCTCTACCCTCCAACCACCTCAAAGAACAGCGCCCCCTAGGCGAAAGTCTTGTAAACAGAATATTGAACATATTAAACATAGCTGTATAAACAGCATAATAAACTTGTCTCTACCATTTCTGCACTTATGTTTTGCATATCCCATTTTTAACTCTTACACTAGTTAAAACAGGCCTGCCCTGTATCATCTCCCCGATAACCTCCATCATCAACTCCTCTCTGTCTACTGGTACAGTTTCCCCTTCACTGAAGGTTACCATAGTCAGACTAACTGAAAGAAACTGCATTTAGATTCTAATGACCAAAACAAATACCGACCTATTTACAATTTATCATTCCTCTCCAAAATCCTTGAGAGGGTAGTTGCATCTCAACTCCAGAGCTACCTGGATAATAACAATCTGTTTGAACAATTCCAATCTGGCTTTCACCCCAAACATATCACCTCTCTACTCTATCCTCATCATCATTGACCTCACCACAGCCTTTCATACTACATATCCCATCAGCTCCTCATGCATCGTCTGGCTAACATTGAAGTTGGGGGGCACTGTTTGCCTCCTACCTTACAAACAGAACACATTTTGTACAAATTCAGATTTACCAGCCAGAAAGTTTGATAGTCTCTCATGGAGTTCCACAGGGTTCCGTGTTGGGGCCACTCCTGTTGATTATGTACCTCCTCCCTCTTGGCGACATCTTCCATCACTATGGTATCAATTTTTCACTGTTACACTGATTATACACAGCTTTATGTGTCCAAAAAGCCCACTTCTACTCTCCCCTCAGTATCCTCACTTCTTGTCTCCATGATATACAGCTATGGATGACTAACAATTATCTGAAATTCAACAGTACTGAAATTGAGCAACTCTTCATTAGCACTAAATCTACACTTTCAAAAACTAAGATTTGTTCACTCCCATTGCTGGAGCCACCATACATGTCTCCTCTCATGCTATGAGCCTTGGTGTTATCCTAGATAGCACCCTTTCCTTCTCCAGTCATATAAACAATGTCTCCCGGATTATCTTTTTTTTTCCATTCGCGAAATATCTCCATACTATGCCCTGCTTTAACACAACATTCCAGGGAAGTCTTAGTCAATGATTTGGTCACGTCACACATTGACTACTGTAATACGATCCTGGCAGGCATGCCCAACAAACTTATTCACCGACTTCAACTCATCCAGAATTCTGTATCACGGATTATTACACGTTCAAAGTCCACTGACCATGTTTCTCCCTTGCTGATTCAATTACACTGGCTCCCAATAGCGGACAGATGCATTTCGGACCTAGGCCTTCGGTGAGACGTCACCTCCTCATAATTACCCAAAGAGCAGCCGTCATATCGCCATGCTACAATGTTTTAGTCGCAAAAGTGGTTATCATCACAATCATCACCATCAACGAGTTATTTGACACTTTTCACTTTCACAACAGCGACATCGTGTGGCGGCATGGTATAACGTACAGCCTTACTGGAAGTAATCCCGCTGGGCATATACATATGCTATCAAGACACTCAACAAACACATCCTAGCCGAGCCGCTGAGCATAAAAACAATCAGACATTAAGCAAATCCACTAACTATATAAAAAAATACATTTTACTCAACAGTGTTGTCTATTTGAAGACAAATCCATTCTCCTTTCTTTCTGGATGAAACGGTCGATCATATGGTCATAGAGCACTCATTTGGCTTTTAAATCCACCAGAATGTCCTTTGGCAATGGAGGTCAGTGCTGTGGGTCGTGTCTGTCCCGTTGTATTCCCGGAATACGGTCTTATTCTCAAGTGCTGAAAACGTCCTTTCAACAGACGCATACGTCTTGAAAATGGCGCGTGACTAATAAATCTGCCACCACATCATGCACGAGTTCTCCTGGAGACATCATTCTCATTCATGGCTAGCTAGCTAGCTTAGCTAACGAAATCAAAAACACAAACGCTAGCTAACATTAGCCACCAACGGTTTCAACCACAGTCGCTGCTGCTGATTGGCTGAATAATCGGTCACATAGGCTGTATGCAGTGAAGGCCCTATGACGCTTGGCAAGTATAAAATAATACGCCCATCCACTACACATCAAAATCTGATTGGTTGAGTACTGAGTAATATATCAATCCAGTATTAAAACCTAACTTATTTAGATAGCAGAGACCTTCACTCGAGATGCCGAAGGTGCTGGCAGGAGGAGTCTTCTCACACGGTTACAACAGAGGGGAAAAAACTGATTGGATGATTTTTTGTTTTTTATTTTTTGGCCGAGAGACTGCAAGCAGAGCCTCCTTGAATTCGTATGTGTAGTCGAAATCAAAATGTAATGCGATATCAACAAATTGATTAGAAGATTGTATTATATTAATCAAAGTGTTTTCCTTTTTCTGGGGAATCTTAGGCCTTCATCGAAAACCTAGAAGGCCCTGACGGTTCGCCGCAGCTGGCGTCCTGTGTCACAGCTGCCAAACTTTAAAAATGTATTATTAACATTCGAAGCTCTTCATCATCTATCTCACAGACCTTCAGACTTACACTCAAAGTTTAGAGACATGTTGACAAGGATGTGCACATCCTCATCCTTGAAAGAGTGGCCACTGGGCTATAGATGGTGTAGACGGTGGAGTACGGCCTGACGTGGTAGCTCTTCTGTGTTGTGCCATCCTCTTGGCCAGCGTCAGTTTGGATTCCTTGATTTACAAGGCACAGCAATCCTCCTGGCACTTAACAGGGTACACTATAGTGCTCTGTTTGTGACGTAGCATGTTTTGGGGTTTGAAAGCAACTAACATATGTGGGTTGGAAAACAAGTGCCTCGGCTTAACTGCCTCAATGTCTCCTCCATTTGATCAGTTGGTGCACTATTGTGGTGTCTACCTAGCTTTGACAAACACTCTCTTAGGATAACCAAGGTCTGTTTGATATAAGATTTCTCCCCTTTGAACGGGGAGTCCAAGAGGCCATCTATGTGAAGAGGGAACGACCATCCTTGAAACGAGGGGGCGCTAAGAAGAGTACATCTGCCACCATCTTATAATCCTGTGATTGCAACCAGTACCCAACCCTGTGTGAGTAGTTACATTGGTATTGTAATTCTAGTTAATGATCACGGCAGTTTGCATATGAAACTGGTCGTTGGTTTGGGTCGTTATGCCACTGTATTGTTTATAAGGGGGGGGGGGTACCTGCAGTCAATTGAGACCGAAGAGGTCACTTAGATGAGTGATGACACTTTTCTCTCTCGTAAACGTTGTGTCCAGATGAGTTGTTTCAACTTTCTGTGATTTTCTTACCTGGATTGAGCATGCATCAAGGCATAGTGGTGTGGGAAAGACTAAAGCAAGAGGTAAAGATCATGTGATCCAGAGATTGAGTGCCCAAGTTCAGGCTTTAACCCAGGCAATGGAGACAAAAGGCTGACTACACGGGCTCAGGTGCCTGGGGGGGCTCTGTCAAACCACCCACCAGTATAGCCTTGACAATACCAGACCAGAGAAGAAGACATAGAGATGGCATGGATGCCCACAATGTGTAGCCTGGGCCCAACCAAACAATCCCCCCGACCCGAGAGGATAGTGCCACTAAATGGCCGGAAGCCTTTACTGAAATGCAACATGAATAGCTATGCTATAACTGCCCTATTAAATACTGGAGCCAATGTTTGCATCATCGAGCATGACTGGATAGACATATACTTACCTGGGTGAGATAGTCACCCCTCAGTGAACTCATGGAGGAAGACCTTAGTGTGACCTGACCACTGTCACAGGAGATGAAATACCGTATGATGGATGGATAGGAGTGGTAGTAAACCTGCAAGGTAATGAATATCCAGACTTATCCATTCCAGTATCCTTCCTGGTGAGTCACCTAAATTTAGACAGACCATTAGATAGTTTTAATGTCATCCAGGAACTCATTAAGAGTAATGAAAGCAAACCTAAAATCATGTCCATCATTGCCAGCCTACTTACTTTGGATAGGATTGGATCTCCTTGCTTTGGAGATCGACAGTGCTAGGCCAGAAGCTATAGTGTGTTTCACACAGGCTGAGCAGCAACAGGGAGAACAAAATACCACATTAAAGGTAGGCAGGAAATAATTTACTATTTATCCTGGTCAGGTAGCTTACATTAAGTGCAGGGCAGATATTAGTGACTCCAACTCACTTGTGCTGCTTCAGTCCAGCCTAGAACCTACACCACTGGCACCGCTGAACATTGGAGGATTAATGGAGATCCAACAGACAGACAGACCCTTTGTAAAGGTGCCCATGTCAAACAACTTTAAAAACACTGTGAACCTGCCAAGCTCAACTGTCCAAGGCGCCATTGAAACCATCGATAGAGTAATAGAGATAGACACCCCGAGCAGCAACGACAACTGCGCTCAGGCCAACACAGCCGGCTCTTCACCACTACTGAGCTCTAGCAGTAGCTGACCCACTGATTCCCCTTGGCACCCACCTGTGGATGTCAGCCA
>JAJHIY020001479.1:3052500-3055000 GCA_022114975.2 Lampris megalopsis | reverse complement strand
ACCCACGCAGACACGGGGAGAACATGCAAACTCCACACAGAGGACGACCCGGGACGACCCCCAAGGTTGGACTACCCCGGGCCTCGAACCCAGGACCTTCTTGGTAGCCTTTATAATATCCATCCTGTTTTAGGCGTAACAACCGTGTAGCGCAGTTACTGATTCGTGGTTGTGACGTTTCAGTCTTTAAGGTTTTGAACGGAGGTCCCCAGAATGTAGAAGCCTCGTGAGCACAGCCTACAGGTACCAAACGCAAATAAGTAGCGGGGGAGGAAACCCACAAGAGAAGGCCTGGATGCTGTGTGACTGCGACGGGTAAAGCAAAGGCAGCGTGCAGGAGACGGTGTGACGCGTGTCGCGTGTTTCCTATCGTGCGCGGGCGCACATCAGCTGAGACAAGGCGCACCAACTGAACACCCCTGGCCTCGGCTCCTTCCTGCGGAGAGTCGCTGGCTTCAGCCCACGACAGGCGTGAAAGGGGGACCGGGGGCACCAGAAGCGCCCTCGGCGTACAGGAGCGCTGCGGACTCGAGCCTGTGCGTGCCTGGCGTGCCATCCATCCCCGCCTCCCTGAGTTGGATGAGCAGTTGGGATAACGAATGGATGGATGGATGGATGGATGGATGGATGGATGGATGGATGGAGGGATGGATGGATGGACGGATGGATGGATGGATGGATGTTTGCTGTTCACACTATCATGAGAAAGCAGGTGTGAGTCTCGTATGAGGGGATGAGATCTGAGCCGTGTCCTCTGTAGAGTCAACATAACCGTACACAACAGCACACAGGGAACGAGAACAACACAACACAGCACGGAACAAAAGCATCACCTACATGTTCCCAACCAGGCTAGAGACGCAGAGTCATTAAAGGCCCATTCCGTGATTTATCTGACAAAGCCAGACTGAGGTACATTCACGAACATAATCGAAGAGTTTGAGCTCTGTCTTCCCTCTGACGCGTCTTCCTCAGAGGACCGGGACTGAAAACACGGAGCCTGCTTTCCCCCAGCAGTTACAAGCTTTACCAGCGTCGCCAAAACCTGGAAAACTCACGTCAGCGATCAGGAACGCTTGTCATATTTCATTTCCGGTACGGAAATACCGGAAATGAAATGGAACATCGTTCCCCCGCCCCAGCACACAGCAGTGCAACACAAGGACAAGAACACACCCCAAAACTACAAGAACACACACACCTGAACTAACACACATATCTAAACTAACAAATCAATCAATCAATCAATCAATCAATCAATCAATCAATCAATCACTGTCTAAGGGAGCGAACGCCAGCCAGCCGGTCTGCATGGGCTAGCAGTTAGCTTAGCCTGCCCCGCTTCCGCGTCCTGTCAGACCGCCCTCGGTGCTTCCTCCCCGGGCGCAGCTCCAGGCAGGTTCCGTGGTCCTTGGACCCACCAGACGCAGCAGACCAGGCTCCCCCAGCCGCTCCAACGCCAGCTCTCCCAGCCAGACACCGTCCACACACCTCTGCCACACTCCACAGGACGACACCAGAAACACCACGGTCAACGCCAGGCTAGGCCGCCACCAGACCGCCCTCGGTGTTATCAGAACTGCTGGTCTGCATGGGCTAGCAGTTAGCTTAGCCTGCCCCGCTTCCGCGTCCTGTCAGACCGCCCTCGGTGCTTCCTCCCCGGGCGCAGCTCCAGGCAGGTTCCGTGGTCCCTGGGCCCACAGGACGCAGCAGACCAGGCTCCCCCAGCCGCTCCAGCGCCAGCTCTCCCAGCCATCAAACCAAGACACAACTTGCATGCAGATATGGACAAAGACACTGCATGGACGGTGCTGGGTGAGGCCGCCGCAAACGCGCCGCCATCTTCCCACACCGGAAGCGGGACTAAGATTAAGTTGTTGTTCTGTGTTAGTTCCTGTATTGAGAGAGCTGCGGACCAAATCGAGGGTGCTATAACATTTCAATCCTTTCCTTTGGTGCTTTGGTAGTGAGGCGACCCTTTAGGCTGCAGTCTACTTAAGGGTTGTGGCTTCAGTGTTGTTATATATGTGGCTTTACTGGGTCCGGCATCACCAAATCTGCTAAATTATCAACAGGCAATTTCACAGGGGCACCATAAAGTGTCCCATAACTCCAGCGGTGTTCCGTAATCCCTTTTAAAAAGTCGGAAGCACTGAATAATAAAGATGCTTTTATTTTGTTGATGGTTTTCCGGAAAGCCCGTGTAGAGTATACTGTAGCACCCTCCGCTTCCATGAAAGGAGAAGAGGTGGTGTGACATGTTGCAGAAAATAATTCAGACATGTGGGAGGATGCAGACCGCAGCAGAGCCCACTTGTCCAACCGGCCTCGGAAATGGGGGATGTGTTTCACGGGTGCACGCGTGCGCACAGGTGCCTCTATATTTGCGAAGTGGAAATTAAGGTGTGGGGGGGGGGGGGCAGGAGGCTGGTGGGAGAGAAAAGGGGAAGTAAAGACAGGTGGGAGGGAGAGGGATGAGCAAAGTGTCTGCCGCTGCTCT
>JAJHIY020001479.1:2937500-3050000 GCA_022114975.2 Lampris megalopsis | reverse complement strand
TTCTCCTCTTCCCTTTTACCTTCCCTTCCCTTTCTCTTCCCTTTCTCCTTTTACCAGCAGGGGTCACTGGTTAACTCGAACTTACAGGTCACACCAGTCGTATCAATAGGGTCCCCCTGCGATCCCTGACGCCCTTCTACCTCCTGGGGTGGGAGATAGAAGAAGGACCAGTTCACCTACTTCCACTGTCTGTTGCCCCCTCCCTTTCTGTGGCTGTTTAACAAGAGTATAACCCAACCCATTCTACTCTACCGCTCCATTCACCTCTTCACCGTGAAGAAGAACAAACGCAACCATCTCACACGGCAGCGAAGGCATCACACCGGGGTAGATGTGCGCACCTGAACCTCACGGTACAGCAGCCCGAGGAGAGCACGCGGATGCGCCCGCAGCCTGCGTGAAATGACAGCCTGGTTTACCACACTTGCATTCAGCTGCGCCATCAGCGACCGGGACGGCCTCCTGATCGCACCTGCCGTGAGAAGGAGAGTTTAACGGGCGCAGACGAACGGTGGAATTTGCCCAACTTGGAGCCCTCAGCACCTCCGATAAGAGAAGAACTACGAGGAACTGAACCAGAAACACTACTCACTGAAGTGGCAAGCTACCGAAACGTTTGACAGAGGCACAATTCAACTTCAGCTGAGAAAAAATAATAATACGAATTTGGGAGTCTATTACTCATGAAGCCAACACCACAGAGCCAGAAGAAGAACTACTGAGGCCATGAAAACAAAAGATGGCAGGACGTAAAGATGAGCAAAAGAGTTGCCATATAGGTCCAAAGCCACAACACTTCATTGATACACCGATGCTAATGTACAAGTGTTCTTTGGAAGTGGGGCAACATTCACACAGAACTGCCCCCCTGGGCGCCCGGGTAGCGTTTCGTTGCATACCAACACGGGGATCGACGGTTCGAATCCCCATGTTACCTCTGGCTTGGTCGGGCGTCCCTACAAACTCATTTGGCCGGTGTCTGCGGGTGGGAAGCCGGATGTGGGAATGTGTACTGGTCGCTGCACTAGCGCCTCCTCTGGTCGGTCGAGGCGCCTGTTCGGTGGCGGGAGGGGGAACTGGGGGGAATAGCGTGACCGTCCTACGCGCTACGTCCCCCTGGCGAAACTCCTCACTATAAGCTGTTTGCATATGACGTCACGAACTGCAGATGGAGGGCAGGAAGTGATTTTCTACACAGGAAGCACCATCACAGACTTTCGACATGCCTATGTTTGGCGTCATTAACTGAGAAACCACAAGGAGCTTTTACTGAGTACCAAAAGTTGTTGTTCATGAGGTGGGAAAGATGCAAGAAATTGACCGAAAACGCCAGAAAGAATGGCTCGCGAACCGCCGTCTGCGGCGGGAGGGGTGGAGTCGGATAACGCGCGCGTGTGCAGTGACCACTTCCGTCAAAAACAGTCCCTCTTCATAACATAAGATCATGTCCAACATGTCTTACTTCCTGTTTACACCTTTCTCTCACAATATCGTCTAAGCTAGCGCAGTTCGGGCTAAACTAGCTCCATCTCGTCCATCCTGGTTTTCACTTCCTGCCTCCATCTGAATCTCGCGCGTCATCGGAATCACGTGACTGCAAACGAGCTGTCGGGTGAGAAGAAGCGGCTGGTGACTCCACATGTATGGGAGGAGGCATGTGGTAGTCTGCAGCCCTCCCGGGATCGGCAGTGGGGAGACAGCTGGGAAGAGTGGGGTAACTGGCCGAGTACTATTGGGGAGAAAAAGGGGGAAAAGAAGAAAAAAAGAAAGAAAGAACTGAATCCTTGCGAGGCGCTTTAGTAAATTCAGTGGAATATGTAGTCAACCACACTGATGACGTCTTAAAAAGCCTAGTACACTCTAGCACACAATCCCGGATACCCTCTCAGCCCACCCTTCACTCTATTCCAATACGGTTGATATCCTGGAATAAAACTTGATTTTGATTTAATCAGAAGTTTTGTAAATAAAGTACCCCTTGTAGTAATAGTTCTTGTCCATCTTTTTGTACCCATGTCTCATTAAATATTGTGCATATGTAAATGTCCTGTAACCCTTTCTTACTGTATGGCGGTATATATATATACAGACTGGTGACAAATGAAAGGAAAAACCTGAATGCTTGACCCCTACCATGAGGGGGTCTGGGGGCTCTGTTGTACTGCTGGGGTCATTTTCGCGGCATGGTTTGGGTCTATTTGTTCCCTTAGAGGGAAGGGTCACTGCAAACTCATTGAAGGTTATTCGGGGTCATCACCTTTCTGCTGTGATGAGACAGTTCTACGCTGATGGGAGCGGTCTCTTCCAGAATGACAACGCCTCCATCCACAGGGCACGAGGGTTCACTGAATGGTATGAGGAGAATGAAAATGATATGCACTGCTCAGAAAAATGAAGGGAACACCTAAAAACACAATATAGACTGCGATGAATTAAATATTTCAGCGGAAAATCTTTATTTATTAGACAGAGGAATGTGTTTAGAGCAAAATAACCTAAGAATGATCAATGGAAATCAAAATCATTAGCCCATTAAGGTCTGGATTCAGAATCATACTCAAAATCAAAGTGGAAAATGAGAACATAGGCTGATCCAACTGCTGTGGAAATTCTTCAAGACGATTCAAAATGAGGCTCAGTAGTGTGTGTGGCCTCCACGTGCCTGTATGCAGTCCCTACAACGTCTGGGCATGCTCCTGATGAGACGACGGATGGCCTCCTGAGGGATCTCCTCCCAGACCTGGATCAGGGCATCGATCAACTCCTGGACAGTCTGTGGTGCGACATCGCGTTGGCGGATGGTACGAGACATGATGTCCCAGAGGTGCTCGATTGGATTCAGGTCTGGGGAACGTGCAGGCCAGTCCATAGCATCAATGCCCTCGACATACAGGAACTGCTGACACACTCTGGCCACATGAGGACGAGCATTGTCATGCATGAGCAGGAATCCAGGGCCCACTGCACCAGCCTATGGTCTGACAATGGGTCTGAGGATCTCATCCCGGTACCTAATGGCAGTCATGGTACCTCTGGCTAGCACGTAGAGGTCTGTGCGGCCCTCCAAGGATATGCCTCCCCAGACCATCACTGAACCACCGCCAAACCGGTCATGCTGGAGGATGTTGCAGGCAGCAGAACGTTCTCCACAGCGTCTCCAGACTCCCTCACGTCTGTCACATGTGTTCAGTGTGAACCTGCTCTCATCTGTGAAGAGCACAGGGCGCCAATGGCGAATCTGCCAACCAAGATGTTCTCTGGCAAAGGTCAATCGGGCTGCACGGTGTTGGGCTGTGAGCACAGGCCCCAATTGTGGACGTCGGGCCCTCATACCATCCTCATGCATTCTGTTTCTCACTGTTTGAGCAGAAACCTGCACATTAGTGGCCTGTTGAAGGTCGTTTTGTAGGGCTCCGGCAGTGCTCCTCCTGTTCCTCTTTGCACAAAGGACCAGATAGCAGTCCTGCTGCGGGGTTGTTGTCCTCCTGCGGCCCCCTCCACGTCTCCTGGTGTACTGGCCTGTCTCCTGGTACCTCCTCCATGCTCTGGACACTGTGCTGGGAGACACATCAAATCTTCTTGCCACAGCACGCATTGATGTGCCATCCTGGATGAGCTGCACTACCTGAGCAACTTCTGTAGGTTGCAGATACCGCCTCATGCCACCTCTAGTGGTGAGGGCACTAGCAAAATGAAAAACTAACCAAAGATCGGCCAGAAAAGATGAGGACAGGCAAATGGTCTGTGGCCACCACCTGCAAATACATTCCTTTTATAGGGTTTGTCTTGCAAATTGTCTAATTTCCACCTGGTGGAAATTAGACAATTTACCAACAGGTGAAATTGATTCACAAATCAGTGTTGCTTCCTAACTGGACAGGTTGATATCTCAAAAGTGTGATTGAGTTGGAGCTACATTGCATTGCTTATGTGTTCCCTTTATTTTTTTGACCAGTGTAAATAATATGCTATGACCTTCACTGTCACCACCTCTCAATCCAGCTGAACTCCTATGGGAGGTTTTGGAACGATGTGTTAGATAGCGCTCTCCACCACCATCAACCAAAACACCACATGAGGGAATATCTTTTGGGAAAACGGTGTTCCATCTCTGCAGTAGTCCAGAGACTTGTAGAGTCAATGTCAAGGAGCACTGAAGCTGTTCTGGAGGCTTGCGATAGCCCAACACCTTACTAACACACTTTATATTGGATTTTTCTTTAATTTGTCACCAGTCTGTATGTATGAAAGTATGTCTAACGGTGAAGTTGTGCTCTCGTGTAGCGGGTTTGTATTTTGGTGAAGAGGCTGTGGCAACAAATTTCCTCAAAGGTGACAATAAAAAGAAATATATCAGTAATTGGTCAGGTGAAACGGAAGACTTGCACTTCAGCTTTCCTGACTCTCCTGTCCTAACTCAGAAGGGTTTACATAAGACCACTCTGAGGTCTGGCTGCTTGTCCTGCCCCTAGCTCCAGAGGCTCTCGGCTAGAATCTGGACATGTTACCACTCCTGTCTGAAAAAGTCTGCTCTCCCCAAACCACCAGTGGCAGGAGGAGGAACACTTGTCTTTTAGGTCAGGGGTATAGCTGACGTTAAAATGAAGGGTGCATCTGGATCTGTATTCATCACTGCAGTGACTTAAGCCATACATTTTGTCAGGACCTCACATGCTAGTTAAGATCCTCCACTTTGGAGAAGCACGAAGTTGAGGAGGCAACATGTGATGCCAACCATTCACTACCAAATACCTTCAATGTTGGAGAAATGCAGTAGGTTGAAAATCCAATATAAACTCTGTTCCTAGATATAATTCGCCATACTGTACTGGACCTTGAGCAATCCATGTTCACACAACGACAAGTACCAATGAAGATAGTGCCACACTCTAAGCAGATTTGCTTTGCTGAGCTGATAATTGTGGAAAAACCTCCTCAGGGCCTTGATGAAGCTGCTGACATTAATGTTTTCAATCTCTGACATGCACAGCCCTGTATTCCAGATATTCTGTCCAACTCCACACTTCTTTTGGTTTTGGACATCATTCAGGTAAACAGCAGCATGCTCAGCATGAGCGCACACCACTCACTCACCATGTCTCGCCACTCACTGTTAGACGGCCGAACATGGCTGGGCCATGAACAACCCTAAAATACGTATGATAAATCTGTACAAATCATACGAAGTGGAGAATGCCATTCGTTCATCAGAAATTGAAGATGAGGAGACCTGCCAGAAGCCCATGGTCTGATCCAGTGTCATTAAAAACAAGCTATGCATTGCTGATACAGGAGTTTGTTGATCAGTGACAGGTTATTTTATTTATTCAGCTTATTTCTCAGGAACAGTGCATATTAATAGATATTACTGTGAATATGCCACAATTAGCCAAGAGGCTAGTTTTTACCCATAATCCCTGGCCAGGTGTGAAATTAGCAGGGTAAATTCAACCTAAACCAAGAAACAAGTTTAAAACAATAATCATGATGTAAGGCATGTCACTTACAGTAAAAGCAGAGGACGCTCTGACCATTTGGTTAAGGTGAGTAGATAAGGTTAGCAGAGGCATGTGAATGCTTTCACCATGTAAAGCAGAGCATTCCTCCTGTCCCTCCGGCTGATCCAATCTAGCCCCAACCCATAGCACCCACTTTCGTGCTTACCAGTGACACTGTTGGTCGGTCGACCACGGCGTGCAAATAACTATCGACCAGTCTATAATCATTCATTCTTTACTTAAGTATTGGAGTTGTGTATTAACTTTCGACGCATATAAAATGAATTAATATAAACCTTTTCAATCAGCTTTCAGGGCCTATCACTCCACTGAAACTGTTCTGACCAGAGTGGTGAATGTTCTTCTGCTAGCTAAGGACTCCACATCCACTTTTGTGCTTCTACCACTGGACCTCAGTGCAGCCTTTGAGACCATTTATCACTGTATACTATTAGAAAGAATAAATTGTAAAGTCCTACTTATCTGGAAGAACACGTTGTATCTGCTGTAATAATAGTACATCAAAATTCTGTGGTTATATATGGCATACCTCATGGCTCGGTTCTGGGTGCTCTACTTTTCTCGTTTTACATTTCACCTCTTGGTAATGGGATTGCTATGCGGATGATACTCAGCTGTATGTGCTTAAAAGGGCTGATGATCATACTCAAAAGACTAATTTAGCGGCCTGCTTGGCTGCTGTGGGGAAAAATAGTGTCACTAAATGTACTTCTTTTTTTTAATTCAGATAAAAATGAGATGCTAGTGGTTGGCCCTGCTAGACACAGACACCAATTTGATCAAGCAACAATAACAATCAACAACTGCGATTTCACAAAGCATGGCAACCAAAAATATTGGTGTTATATTCGATCCCAGCCTTTCCTTTGATAAGCACATTAAAGAAATCACCAAGACTGCATTTTTGCACTTACATATCATAGCTAAAATCCAGTCTTTGCTGTCCATGGGTGATACAGAGACTCTAATACATGCATTTGATTCATCCAGACTTCATTACTTTAATGTTCTGTCTTGAGGTCTGCCACATTCTAGTACCAAATGTCTTCAGATGGTTCACAATACTGCAGCTGGAATCCAAAGTAAAACTAGCAAATATGGCCATATATAACAGCACTTCTTGTCTCCCTTCATTGGCTTCCTATCCTTGTTAGATCAAATGTCAAGGTGCTTCTGCTGACTTATAAAATCCTAAATGGGCTGGCCCCATCAGACCTGTCTGATCTTAAACCGTACATTCCAGCTTGAACTGTCTGCTCTCAAAATACAGGGCTCCTGTGTGTACCCCAGGTCAAAAAGAAGTCAGGTGGTGGCAGTAGGGCCTTTTCCTATCGGGCCCCGTTCTCATGGAATAGCCTGCCTGCTGCCACCAGACAATCAGAATCTGTTGAGTCCTTTAAATCCAGTCTTAAAAACACATCTTTTTAACTTAACCTACAATTAGTTGCCTTCAAATTGACTACTTCACAACCAGTACTGCGTGGTGGGTCGGTTTCTATCTCAATTAGTTTACCAAGCACTGTTCTGCTGACGTGATTATAGAGTATAGATTATAGAGTATAGATTATTGCAAACTGGTCTCTTCTCTCACATGTCTTCTTCTTCTTCTTCTCTCTCTCTCTCTCTCTCTGAATGACTTCTTCTCCTTTCTCTTCTTCTATTTGTGTGAATGTGAGGCTCCTTTGTGTGTCCATACAGTCTCCCCTCCTCCCAGGTCTCCATGGTGATGGTGGTCGCCACCTGGACAATGCTTGGCACCCCTCTTATCACATTATTTTTTATATATCTTATGGTTCCATATAATTCTGTTATCCTCTTTCAATGTTGTGTTGTGTAAACACAACATCCATGGCATGTTGTCCGTTTTTAGAGACATCCTACCCTGTTGATCTCCCTGGGGTTTCTTCCTATCCCCCCCCCCTGTTAAAGGTTTTTTAGGGAGTTGTTCCTTATCCGATGCGAGGGTCTGAGGACAGGACGCTGTGTTGCCGTTAAGCCCACTGAGGCGGATTTGTGATGTGTGTGTAACCCCTGGGGTTTATCCCCAGAGCTAAAGTGTGTAACTGATGAAACCCGACAGTAAATACCATCTCAATCTGTGTAATGTCCCTTTAAAACAACCTGCATGTAGTTTGTTTGACATGTGATGTGAAGCACGTGCAAGACGTATAGAACGAATGTCAACACGAGGTGTGTCAAAGTAGCTTGCTCGGGTTTCAGTGTTTTACCGGCTTCTGATTGGGTCATGTAGAGCAGTGGTTCCCAACCTGGGGTCCGCGCCCACCTTGAGGAGGGACGGGACAAGTCTCGGCCAGAATGGGCCATGTGTGGTGAGACACTAGCTCATGACAGCAGGAAGCCAAGCGAAACGAAACCACACCAAGACACAAAACATCCAGAGGCTGCGGGGGAAAGGCACAAATGTTTTGATAGGAAACAGCAGGTGGCGCTATCAGGAAGATCCGCCGACTTCAGAGCAGCATTTGAACGAGGAGGCAGGGATTTGCCCAGAGCCACGGAGGCGGCGTGTGATTGTTGGCTGTTAACTAGCAAAGCTCGGAAGCCACACAGTGCTGGAGAGCAGCTCATCAAACCCGCCTGTCCGAACCCCGTAGAGACGCCGTGTGGCCCACACGAGGCTGATGAAGTGAAAACCATCACCCCACTCTCTGACCACACTGTCACCCCACTCTCTGACCACACCATCACCCCACTCTCTGACCACACCGTCACCCCACTCTCTGACCACACCGTCACCCCACTCTCTGACCACACCGTCACCCCACTCCCTGACCACACCATCACCCCACTCTCTAACCACACCGTCACCCCACTCTCTGACCACACCATCACCCCACTCTCTGACCACACCATCACCCCACTCTCTGACCACACCATCACCCCACTCTCTGACCACACCGTCACCCCACTCTCTGACCACACCGTCACCCCACTCTCTGACCACACCGTCACCCCCCTCTCTGACCACACTGTCACCCCGCTCTCTGACCACACTGTCACCCCGCTCTCTGACCACACCGTCACCCCACTCTCTAACCACACCGTCACCCCACTCCCTGACCACACCGTCAAACACAGAACTGATAAACTGTCAGAACCAGCTGCAGGAGAAGCTCAGGAATGTTCCCTTTGCCATTCAGTTGGATGAAACGACATGTCAGGCGAGTCCGTGCTCATCGTTTATGTTCAACATGTTGACGGTGATGACTTGAGGAAGACAATCTTATGTCTACCAACCCAACCACAACAACAACAGGCCAGGATATTTTCACGGCAGTGGACTCCTATCTCTCATCCAACCATCTGCCCTAGGAGACCCTCGTTGCATGCTACATGGATGGGGCTGCAGCTATGATGGACAAAGGCCCCGGATGACGGAAAACGCTCCCGGATGTGTCATGTTCCACTGCATGCTACATCCCCAAGCGTTGGCTAGTAAGCAACTTTCAGAAGACCTTAGTGACACCCTGGCAACCCTTGTTAAAGTTGCAACCTTCATTAAGGTTCGTCCTACTTAAAAGAGACTGCTGTGCCAGCTCTGTGAAGATGACTCGCATCAAACACTGCTGTTACACACAGAGGTGCAGATCACCATCGACCCCTGTGCGAACAGCGTTTCGGATCAACCCAGTCCACCTAGCAGACACCTTCGCTCTCCCCAATGAGACCAACAAACAGGTGCAAGGCCCTGAATCGAACATCAGTGCAAAGAAGCTCTCGACGCTTTTGTGTGCAGATTGGAGTACAGAGTTGGGCAAATGACAAAAGCGGAGCTACGGTCATCCCCACGGCTGATGAAACAGCAGTGGGGATGTGGGCGATGGACCCCTACACTTCCAGCCTCGAGGACGTGGAAGACCTGGGCTGTGGAGATGAGCTTGCTGACCTTCAAGCCGACTCGGTGTCCAAGAAATATGTCCAGCAGAACGGATGCCAAAAAGTGCTGGAGAGTCAGAGGACACGCTGTTGCACCCAGACTGGCCAAACACCCAGTTACAAGGGTCCTTCTGCCATTCAGCACTACACGTGTGTCGGAGACCGCCGCCAGTGGCCTGGTAACAATAGAAAGCAGACTCCGTGTACACCAGGACTTTAGGATGCTGTCACAGGCATCGCCCCTGAGATCCCATCCCTGGTCAAAGGTGTGCAAGCCCAAGGTGGCCACTATAGTTTCTGAATGAACAGGATGGCGCAGACTGTAAAAAAACCAATGTAAGCAAGAAGTTATTGTTATCGTGTGCGCCAAAATAACACACTATGCCTGTCAAAAAACAAACAAACAAACAAACAAAAAAACAAACAGTGTTATTGGCTTATACATGATAATTAATTGATGATGTAATAATTATAATTGATGTTAATTTTTTGCAAATACATATTTGGAATTAATCAATTTTCTATTCTACTAGCATGAACAATGTTGATCACAGGTTATAGCGAATCCATTCACCATAAAATAAAATCAACATTTCCTCGCACGGGCAGCAGGTGTCGTGACCTCATTCACTATTCACAATCAAGTCAATGAACATTTCAAGTCAAATTTATTGTTTGTGCAAACTTAGCTCAACTAATTAACAATCGGATTTGCTTTCAACAATATCAAGAGCACGTGCATTGTTGAGGCATCTTGTTAATATGGGTGTGCATAGATTAAGGGTTAAGATGGCGCTCACTGACCTGGAATAAAAGCAGCAGCGATAAATGCCAGGGTCCGGGTGGAAAAGGGGAATTTGACTGGTATTAGATAAAACAACAAGAAGGGTGATGTTCTGCGTGCAGGTAAATGTGGTAACTATGGAGCACAAGGCTCAATTCCTTGAGTCCTGGGCTCGAACCCTGAGGTTGTCCAACCATGGGGGTCATCCCAGGTCGTCCTCTGTATGGAGTTTGGATGTACCCCCCGTGTCTGTGGTGGGGTTTCTCCAGGTGCTCCGGTTTCACTCACCATCAAACAGACATGCATGGTAGGGTTAATACTCCTGTCTGTGCCCCTGAGCAAGGCATGGCAAGACGAACTGGAGTTGGTCCCCGGGCGCTGCACGGCGGCTGCCCACTGCTGCTAGCTACACAGCGAGGATGGGTTATTATTTTATGGTGGTGGTGGTGGAGGGGGGGTGGCTATATTTTAAACTCACAAATGTATTTTTTAACAAAGTTTAAGTAAGGCACAATAATCAAGTTGTACTCTAAGACATATGGTCGTATTTTATCATACATTTGAGAACTATTTGCTTTCCAACGTTGATGTCATGAGTGTCTATTGAGGGTGTTATAAATGCGATATGTAAACGTCTCAATTATCAGTACTCCTGCTTCAACAGATTTAACTAACTGATGGTTCACTTTATGCTGCCCAAATTAGAATGTCAAGGGCAAACCATTTTGATATACGTTATCGATTTTATTTTACAAGCCGCAACATTGTGAACCTGAGATAATCAATGGGAAAATCATCCCTGAGACAGCTGCAATTAATAAGCACACCAAATTCCACCTTTGGATATGAAAACGCTTTTAGAAGGTCATTTTAACATAAACCAATGTGAAAGGTCATGATTTTGCAATCCTAGTATTGACAATACAGTGCATCCGGAAAGTATTCACACCCCTTCACTTTCCCCACATTTTGTTATGTTACAGCCTTATTCCAAAATGGATTAAATTCCATTTTTTTCTCTCATCAATCTACACACAATACCCCATAATGACAAAGTGAAAAAGGTTTTGTCGAAATTTTTGCAAATTTATTAAAAATAAAAAAACTGAAATATTGCATGTACAGAAGTATTCATACCCTTTGCTATGACACTCAAAATTGAGCTCAGGTTCATCCTGTTTCCACCGATCATCCTTGAGATGTTTCTACATCTTGACTGGAGTCCACCTGTAGTAAATTCAATTGATCCGACCTGATTTGGAAAGGCACACACCTGTCTATATAAGGTCCCACTGTTGACCATGCATGTCAGAGCAGAAGCCAAGCCATGAAGTCAAAGGGATTCTCTGTGGACCTCCGAGACAGGATTGTATCGAGGCACAGATCTGGGGAAGGGTACAAAACAATGTCTACAGCTTTGAAGGTCCCGAAGAGCACAGTGGTCTCCATCATTCGTAAATGGAAGAAGTTTGGATCCACCAGGACTCTTCCTGGAGCTGGCCGCCCAGCCAAACTGAGCAATCGAGGGAGAAGAGCCTTGGTCAGGGAGGTGACCAAGAACCCGATGGTCACTCTGACAGAGCTCCAGCATTCCTCTGTGGAGATGGGAGAACCTTCCAGAAGGACAACCATCTCTGCAGCACTCCACCAATCAGGCCTTTATGGTAGAGTGGCCAGATGTAAGCCTCTGCTCAGTAAAAGGCACACGACAGCCCGCTTGGAGTTTGCCAGAAAGCACCTAAAGGACTCTCAGACCATGAGAAACAAGATTCTCTGGTCTGATGAAACCAAGATTGAACTCTTTGGCCTGAATGCCAAACGTTACGTCTGGAGGAAACCAGGCACCTCTCATCACCTTGCTAATACCATCCCTACAGTGAAGCATGGTGGTGGCAGCATCATGCTGTGGGGATGTTCTTCAGCGGCAGGAACTGGGAGACTAGTCAGGATCGAGGGAAAGATGAATGGAGCAAAGTACAGAGAGATCCTTGATGTAAACCTGCTCCAGAGCGCTCAGGACCTCAGACTGGGGCGAAGGTTTACCTTTCAACACAACAATGACCCTAAGCACACAGCCAAGACAATGAAGGAGTGGCTTCGGGACAAGTCTGTGAATGTCCTTGAGTGGCCCAGCCAGAGCCCAGACTTGAACCCCATTGAACATCTCTGGAAAGACCTGAAAATAGCTGTGCAGCAACGCTCCCCATCTAACCTTACAGAGCTCGAGAGGATCTGCAGAGAAGAATGGGAGAAATAACCCAAATATAGGTGTGCCAAGCTTGTAGCTTCATACCCAAGAAGACTTGAGGCTGTGATCGCTGCCAAGGGTGCCTCAACCAAGTACTGAGTAAAGGGTGTGAATACTTATGTACATGCAATATTTCAGTTTTTTATTTTTAATAAATTTGCAAAAAATTCTACAAAACCTTTTTCACTTTGTCATTATGGGGTATTGTGTGTAGATTGATGAGAAAAAAAAGTAATTTAATCAATTTTGGAATAAGGCTGTAACATAACAACATGTGGGGAAAGTGAAGGGGTGTGAAGACTTTCCGGATGCACTGTAGGTATCTAAAAAGGTAATAAGCCTTTTCAGATTCTGTCCTGGTTGTGGAACAACGGACCAGCTCTTTACCCTTGCAGAAGTACTCAGGGAGGCATGTCAGTTTGACCAGCCAGTCTACATGTGTTTTGTGGACTTCAAGAAGACTTACGACCGTGTACCCCAGGGCACTATGGGGGGGGGGGGTACTGCGGGAGTATGGAGTACCGTGGCAGTTGCTACAAGCCATCCGGTCCTTGTATAATAAAAGTGAGAGCCGTGTCCGCATTCTCGGCGGGTGTCGGGCTCTGCCAAGGTTGTCCCTTGTCTCTGATTCTGTTTGTGATATTCATGGAAAGAATTTTAAGGCGCAGCCAAGATGGGGAGGGTGTCCGTTTTGGGAACCTCAGGACTGCATCTCTGCTCTTCGCAGATGATGTGGTTCTGTTGGCTCCATCAGAACGTGACTTCCGGCGTGCACTGAGGCGGTTTGCAGAGTCAGCACCTCCAAGTCGGCCGTGGTTCTCTACCGGAAAATGGTGGATTGCTCCGTCCGGGTTGGGGATGAGTTATTGGCTCATGTGAAGTAGTTCAAGTATCTCGGGGCCTTGTTCACGAGTGAGGGTAGGATGGTGCGGAAGATTGACAGGCGGGTTGGTGCAGCATCAGCAGTAATGCGGACGTTGTACCGGACCGTTGTGGTGAAGAGGGAGCTGAGCCGGGAGGCAAAGCTCTCAGTTTACCAGTCAGTCTTCGTTCCAACCCTCACTTCTTTCAATGTTGTATCCTGTAAGTTGTGTAAACACAACATCCATTGCACGTTATCCATCTTGAGAAAGAGATCCCCCGCTGTTGCTCTCCCTGAGGTTTCTTCCTATTTTTTTTTTAAGGGAGCCGTTCCTTATCCGATGAGAGGGTCTGAGGACAGGATATCGTGTTGCTGTAAAGCCCACTGAGGCACATTATTAATATTGGGCTATACAAATAAATTTGACTTGACCTATGGTCAGGCGCTTTGAATCATGACTGAAAGGGTGAGATCGCGGATACAAGCGGCTGAAATGAGTTTCCGAGTGGGCTCAGCTTAGAGATAGGGTGAGGAGCTCGGACATCCGGAAGGAGCTCGGACTAGATCCGCTGCTCCTTCGCGTCGAAAGGAGCCAGTTGAGGTGGTTCGGGCATCTGATTAGGATGCCTCCTAGGCGCCTTCCTTTGGAAGTTTTCCGAGCACGTCCAACTGGGAAGAGACCCCGTGTCATGGCGAGAGCAAGGAGAGGACCTAAGGGCAGACAGCGGAGACAAACTGGGCCAGAACAACTCTTTAATCACACATACATTTACAAACAGCAGGTACAGACGGAAGCCAGAGGCAGCGGGAACAGCTCACAACAGGATGTGGCGCAAGAGTCTCTGAGAGTGTCTCTGTGAGTGTGAGTCTGTGAGACGATCCGACAAGGAGCCTGAGAAACCACAGGGCATATATACCTGGGGGGGCAATCAGGGAGATTGGGCGCCCGTGCGCAACAACCGCGCAGTCAATGGGAGAAGGGAACAGGTGCGTGAAGCCGGGCAATCAGGGTCACTCAGGCACACGGGCACACGTGAACTGAAACACCATTCCAGGGATGGGCGAGCCCCGATGATCCAGATCACACACCCATGACACCCCGAAGTAGACCCAGAACTCGCTGGAGGGACTACATGTCCAATCTGGCCTGGGGGCATCTTGGGATACCCCGGGAGGAGCTGGAGGGCGTTGCTGGGGAGAGGGACGTCTGGAGTGCCCTACTTAGCTTGCTGCCACCGCGACCCGACCCCGGAGAAGCGGCTGATGATGAGATGAATAAGCTTTTTTTTTGCGCTCTTGCATTGGCCAGGGATCATATAACTGATTGCACTCAAAAAAAAAAAGAAAAACACATCAAAATAGCTGCTTTGATGGACAAAATGTGTTGTTTTGCACCCATCCATGAGCAGGTGCACATTATGATCAGCCCCCTCATAATAACCTACATCCTATAAGGGGACAGAAGATGTTGAGACACGCGGCTCTCTGGGATTACCTTCGTGTTTCCATTAGAGATGCACCGATTTTAATTATTTTTTGGCAGAATCCAATATTTTTTTTTATTATTCAGACCTGCTGATTCCGATTTTATTTTTCTTAAACATTTCAATTGACGGCATAAACAAACATTTTTTCCTAACTTCTCTTTCAATTGTTCATAATAAAACATTGACTATTAAATAACTCACATTGTCTCCAAAACTGCAGCAGGTCACAGGACCGTCTCACTCTCATCATGAAGTGCTGCAGGGTAGTGGGCAGAGCTTCTGGGAACAAATCAAATCCCAAAGGGAACGATGGTTTTCGACGTGTGACGTGGCCGTGACGCTCCCTGCCTGCTTTGGTCCACGTGGTGTAAATGTTTTAACCAGTTTGCAGAATGGACTGTAACTTGCATGAAATACCTTCACTTTTTAATGTGTATTTTATCTGACCCCTTATGGTGACGAAACAGTGTTTTTAAGCACCTCACAGAGAGTCTCGGTGAGCAGCTGACATGCAGAGCAGCATAGCGATACAACAGCAGTAGCTAGCTTACACGGTGACTGGGTTAGCCCATCCATCCATCCATGATCCAAGCTGCTTATCCCAGCCGAGGGCGCGGGACGCTGGAGCCTATCCCAGCAGTCATTGGGCGGCAGAGGGTGAGACACCCTGGACAGGCCGCCAGTCCATAACATTCACACCTAGGGACAAATAAGTGTGGCTGATTCACCTGACCTACAGTGACTTTGGGCCGCGGGAGGAAACCGGAGCACCTGGAGGCTGGGGCGTAACTTATGGGGGGGGGTCAGGGGGGACATGTCCCCCTCAATATTTAGAAGAGGTGAATTTGTCCCCCCCCAAAAAATATATCATGAATGACAATCTTAACTCCCTCGCCAAAAAAGGTAAAATAACAACACAGACAGTCGAGCTACTTAAAATGTCATTCCTACTTGTTTCCCAACGATTTCATACACCCCTATGCTTGGACCATACCATTTTAACCTTGCCACTGGGATTGCCGTCCTCGTTGCTGTCTCGCAGTTGCCCCTGACAACCAGGAGACCGGAGCATGAATGATGGTGTAAGCAAGTGTAAGTGGTGTAGCTAGCCAGCTTGCTTGTCTAGCACAGTACACCACCCTTTCTCACCTTTGGGGTTTCTGAGTTAGATTTTCTTACGCATTTCCGGATGAATTATAGCCTTATCTAGTTTATAACTTGTGTTTGGGGTTATCAGTGCAGACCCCCTCACGAACTAGCTAGCTAGCTAGCTAGCTTGCTTGCTAACAGTAGCCCCTAGAAGTTTATGTTAGCTTAAATGAACTTGAACTGATAATTTCGGGCACATGAGATAACATAATAGGTACATCTACGAACCAATTTGTGCAAAGGGTATTGTATTAGTTCAAATGCATCTACTACTTTCAAAGTGAAGTATTGTTATTTTTGTGAATCCAACTGTTTGTGAACAATAGCTGAAGGAGAATAAACATTTGAAATACATAATGACAGTCTACTTCATTATTTTCCTTTTTGTGTCACTATAGGCTAGCCTATCTGAAAGTGGTTTTTCTTTTACATAAATAAGACATTTCCACAATAAATCGATGTAGAAAAAGAGCAAATTGGTGCATACAAATTCACCAGAATGCAGGAAATTAAATGTGTGATGTTCAAAATTTCCAGGGGGAGGACCCCCTGACCCCCCCCCCAATGTTCAAGTGAAACTTGCTCCCCTGCCTGGAGGAAACCCAGACACGGGGAGAACATGTAAACTCCGCACAGACGATGACCTGGGATGACTCCCAAGGTTGGACTACCCCGGGGTTCGAACCCCAAAACTCAAAAAAATGACATTCTATGTTTGTATTAGGTGAAAATACAACTTGACTGATTGAAAGAAGAGGGGGGGGGAGCCAATGGTGGGGGGGGGTTACAAGATGAGGCTGGTCAACCCACCCACGCTTTTCCCCAGAGTTCACACACTGCAAAACAGTGAATGAAAGCGGTTAATTGCAAGTGTGACACAACAGCATGTCCGTGATTGAAAAGACCCCCTAACTGCTGTTTGCCACCAGGTAGAGTGGCTGCACCCCAAGTCCCACAAAGGAGGACAAAGCGCTTGGTACAGTTGGTTTGCCAAAATCAATCACACAACAAACATAGAAAGCAAAATAAATCCCCACTCAGGAAGCACGAGATTATAGGGGTTGCTGAAATAATGGCACCAAGCAACTTCTAATCAGGGGGCAATTCAGAGCAAAGGGAACAAACTAAAGCACATTATACCAAAGGCAACTCAGCAGGCGTGCACAGCTTCAAAATAAACAATACCAGTAAGTACAGGCATAATCATGAGTCGGACTTACAAAGAAATGCAAAAATAAAGGGAAAATACCTTTGAGCAAATCAATCACTGCCTCATACCAAGGGGCTCCGTGGTCCCTCTGTCCTTCTGGAGGGTTCTGTGATAGTCTTGGGCCTGTCTTTAGTGGACTCTCACTCCTATTTGAGGATAATTATTACTCAACGGGTGCTGGATCATCAAAAGAATAAGACCAAAGCAAGTGTCCCCATTACCTGAACTCATGCTCAGCCTTAGAGGCAGAAGGCTGCAGGCACCAATCCACTGAGCAAGAAATAATTCAGCATGGGCACACTGCCACCCAACTAGCCTGTCCCACGCTGCTCTCGAATCTATATGTCCTCCCTGTAGTACGAGTCGGGGATTAGACACAGGTGTGCCCCATGCTACCCATTAACTAGCCCTCACAGTTAACTTCCTGTGGAAGGAGCGTATGACAAGTAAGCAGAGGTCCACCTATTGTCCCTCACTGTCACACATGTACACCTCCATCACTGTCCTCTACATCTACACCCCTTCATATCCTTTATACATGGACACCCCCATCACTGTCCTCTACACCTCCATCACTGTCCTCTACATCTACACCCCTTTATATCCTTTATACATGGACACCCCCATCACTGTCCTCTACACCTCCATCACTGTCCTCTACATATACACCCCTTTATATCCTTTATACATGGACACCCCCATCACTGTCCTCTACACCTCCATCACTGTCCTCTACATATACACCCCTTCATATCCTTTAGACATGGACACCCCCATCACTGTCCTCTACACCTCCATCACTGTCCTCTACATCTACACTCCTTTATACCCTTTATACATGGACACCTCCATCACTGTCCTCTACACCTACACCCCTTTATATCCTTTATACATGGACACCCCCATCACTGTCCTCTACACCTACACCCATTTATATCCTTTATACATGGATACCTCCATCACTGTCCTCTACATCTACACCCCTTTATATCCTTTATACACGGACACCCCCATCACTGTCCTCTACACCTATACCCCTTTATATCCTTTATACATGGACACCTCCATCACTGTCCTCTACATATACACCCCTTCATATCCTTTAGACATGGACACCCTCCTCACTGTCCTCTACACCTCCATCACCATCCTCTTCATCTACACTCCTTTATACCCTTTATACACGGACACCCCCATCACTGTCCTCTACACCTCCATCACTGTCCTCTACATCTACACTCCTTTATACCCATTATACACGGACACCTCCATCACTGTCCTCTACATCTACACCCCTTTATATCCTTTATACATGGACACCCTCATCACTGTCCTCTACATCTACACCCCTTTATATCATTTATACACGGACACCTCCATCACTGTCCTCTACAGCTACACCCCTTTATATCCTTTGTACATGGACACCCTCATCACAGTCCTCTACATCTACACCCCTTTATATCCTTTATACACGGACACCTCCATCACTGTCCTCTACAGCTACACCCCTTTATATCCTTTATACACGGACACCTCCATCACTGTCCTCTACAGCTACACCCCTTTATATCCTTTATACATGGACACCCCCATCACTGTCCTCTACATCTACACCCCTTTATATCCTTTATACATGGACACCTCCATCACTGTCCTCTACATATACACCCCTTCATATCCTTTAGACATGGACACCCTCCTCACTGTCCTCTACACCTCCATCACCATCCTCTACATCTACACTCCTTTATACCCTTTATACACGGACACCCCCATCACTGTCCTCTACACCTCCATCACTGTCCTCTACATCTACACTCCTTTATACCCATTATACACGGACACCTCCATCACTGTCCTCTACATCTACACCCCTTTATATCCTTTATACATGGACACCCTCATCACTGTCCTCTACATCTACACCCCTTTATATCATTTATACACGGACACCTCCATCACTGTCCTCTACAGCTACACCCCTTTATATCCTTTATACACGGACACCTCCATCACTGTCCTCTACAGCTACACCCCTTTATATCCTTTATACATGGACACCCCCATCACTGTCCTCTACACCTACACCCCTTTAGATCCTTTATACATGGACACCCCCATCACTGTCCTCTACAGCTACACCCCTTTATATCCTTTATACATGGACATGGATAAAAACGAGATGCTGGTATTTGGCCCTAATAGACACAGACACCAATTTGATCAAGTAACAATAACAATTGACAACTATGTGGTTTTACAAAGTGTGGCAGCCAAAAATCTTGGTGTTACGTTTGATCCCAGCCTTTCCTTTGATAAGCACATTAAAGAAATCACCAAGACTGCCTTTTTTCACTTATGTAACACAGCTAAAATTCTGTATTTTCTCTCCATGGCTGACACACAGAGACTCTAATACATGCATTTGTTTCATCCAGACTTGATTACTGTAATGTTCTGTTCTCAGGTCTGCCACATGCTAGTACCAAAAGTCTTCAGATTGTTCAGAATGCTGCTGCTGGAATCCTAACTAAAACTAGGAAATTCGACCATATTACACCAGTTCTTGCCTTCCTTCATGGGCTTTCTATCCACGTTAGATCAGAATACAAGCTGCTTTTGCTGACTTATAAAATCCAAAATGGGCTTGCCCCATCACACCTGTCTGATCTCCTTAAACCTACATCCCATCTCGAGCTCTTCGTTCTCAAAATAAAGGGCTCCTGTGTGTACCCAAAGTTAAAAAGAAGTCAGCTGGTGGCAGCAGGGCCTTTTCCTATCGGGCTCCATTGTTGTGGAATAACCTGCCTGCTGCCACCAGACCATCAGAGTCTGTTGAGTCTTTAAATCCAAACTTAAAACTCATCTTTTTGCTTTAGCTTACAACCAGTTGTCTTTAAATTGAGTGCTTCACAACCTGTACTGCATGACAGGTCGGTTTTCTGTCTCCATGAATTTACCAACCACTGTTCTGCCCACGAGAGGATAGAATATAGATTACATAGTATAGTTTATAGAGTATAGATTATACAGTGTAGATTATAGAATGTAGATTATACAGTATAGAGTATAGATTATGGATTATATATTAAAGAGTATAGATTATGCAGTACAGATTATAGAATGTAGATTATACAGTATAGATTATAGAGTATAGATTAAAGAGTATAGATTATACAGTATAGATTATACAGTATAGATTATAGAGTATAGATTAAACAGTATAGATTATGCAGTACAGATTATAGAATGTAGATTATACAGTATAGATTATAGAGTATAGATTAAAGAGTATAGATTATACATTATATATTATAGAATGTAGATTATACAGTATAGATTACATAGTATAGATTAAAGAGTATAGATTATAAAATATAGATTATGGATTATATACTAAAGAGTATAGATTATGCAGTACAGATTATAGAATGTACATTATACAGTATAGATTATATATTAAAGAGTATAGATTATGCAGAACAGATTATAGAATGTAGATTATACAGTATAGAGCCTGAGCCAGATTTGAGCCCAGGCCGCTACGGTAAGGACTCAGCGTTTTGTGATACGCACTCTTCCAGGTGAGCCACCGGGGCGCAAGTATTGATCCAAACACCAAATTATTGTTGCTGCGGGACAGTGGCGCAGTGGTTAGCGCGGTCGCCTCACAGTAAGAAGATTCTGGGTTCGAGTCCCGGCATAGTCCAACCTTGGGGGTCATCCTTTGTGCTAAGTTTGCATGTTCTCCCCGTGTCTGCGTGGGTTTCTTTCGGGGGCTCCTGTTTCCTCCCACAATCCAAAGACATGTAGGTCAAGTGAATTGGCTATATTAGATTGTCTCTAGGTGTGTGTGTGGGTCCGGGTCCTGTGATGGCCTGGTGGCCTGTCCAGGGTGTCTCCCCACCTGCCGCCCAATGACTGCTGGGATAGGCTCCAGCGACCCTGAGAGCAGGATAAGCGGTTCGGATAATGGGTGGAATGAATGAATATTGCTAACCTCCATGACCCCCCCTAGCGGCCGGGCCCCGGAAAGCTTTTCTCTTTTCCTACCTTATGGACGGCCCTGTGTGCACGTATGCACACACACCCATTCTCCCACAAACACACGTTCACATTCTTATTGGCTATTGTCCTGTATTTCACTTATGTTGGCTTCAGCCATCTTGCTGCCTCACACAGTGCCGGTGTGGGAAGATGGCGGCACGAATTCATGTTTGCGGCGGCCTCACCCAGCACTGTCCATGCAGTGTCTTTCTCCACGTCTGCGTCTAAGTTTTGCCTTTGTTTGATGGCTGTGAGAGCTGGCGCTGATAGGCTGGGAGAGCGGGGCAGGCTAAGCTAACTGCTAGCCCATGCAGACCTGCAGCTCTGATAACAGCGGGGGCGGTGTCTGGCTGGGAGAGCCTGGTCTACTTCGTCCGGTGGGCGAAGGGACCACGGCCCCTGCCTGGAGCTGCGCCCGGAGAGGAAACCCCAAGAGCGGTCTGACAGGACACAGAATTGGGACCGGGTAAGCTAACTGCTAGCCCAGGCAGACCGGCAGTTCTGACTGTCATCCTGGTTGGCATTCGCTCCCTTGGACAGGGATTTTTTGTTTAGTTTGGATATGTGTGTGTTGGTTTAGATATGTGTGTTAGTTTGGACATATGTGTTGGTCTGGGTATGTGTGTGTTAGTTTGGGTATGTGTGTTAGTTTGGGTGTGTATTCTTGTAGTTTTGGATGTGTTGTTGTCTTTGTGTTGTGCTGCTGTGGGCTGGGGGAAACGACATTTCGTTTCATTTCATGTACGCAAGTGCATGAAGTGAAACGACAAAGTGTTCCTGGTTCCTGATGCGGATTTTCTCCACCAACAGGTCTGGTGAGGGGTCCCTGCTCTCTGGGGACAGTAGCGGTCTCTCATTCACTACTCCTGCAGATCTCTAGTTCCCTGTGTCGAGTGTGGTGTTTTTAAACTCTAACGTTTCCCACGTCTTAGCGGATAAGGTGTCTGAACGACCTCTGAATGACCTCTGAATGAACTCTGCATGACCTCTGAATGAACTCTGCATGACCTCTGCACACAAGAGAAACGTGAGAAACGTGAGACTCGTGCGGCAGAGGGGGGAGTTTGACTCTAGACACGAGTGTTGGCACACTGAATCAGCTGACTGACAACGAAACACAAAGTTGTTATGCTGTTTTGTTGTTGTTTTCTGTTTGTGCAGTCACGCTCCAGCACACACACACACCTCAAGTTGTTAATCAAAACACATGAACTGGTAGCTTATTAGAACGACAACGTGCAAGTACACACACACACACACACACACACACACACAGACATATATGCACACAAACACACACACATGTACACACAAACACACACGTGCACACACATGCACACACACGCACACATGCACACACAAACACATGCACAAACACGCATGCATGCACACAAACACATGCGTGCACACACATGCACACGCACACACAAACACACATGCACACACGCACACCTACACACATGCACACACATGCACACGCAAACACACACGTGCACATACATGCACACACACACAAACACGTGCACACACATACACACACGCGCACACAAAAATGCACACATGCACACACATGCACACACACAGCTGCACACACAAACACAGATGCACACATATACACATGCACACACACAAACACACGCATGCACGTGCGCACACACGCAACCACACACATGCACACACGCAACCACACACACACACACACACACTCACTCTCGCTCTCTCACACACACACTCACACACACTCGCATGTGAATGCTTCAGTAGTACAGAGCCTACACTAACACGGGGAAGTGTGTAACGTGTGATCGGCTCAGCGCTGTGCAGCAGTTATTAAGACGTCCTGCAGACAGCCACATTAAATGCACAGAGGCGTGACGTCATGATGGTGCTGCTCCTTGTTACGATGGCTCCTTCACAGAATCAAGCGCAAGGTGACACAACAACATGCCTGGGTGTAGTTGAATAAATAGCACCTGTCACTGTGATGCAGCGTAGCGCATTACGACGCGCACTGCTTGACAGATTGATGAAATCACACCGCTTCCGGTGTGGGAAGATGGCGGCGCCGATTCACGTTTGCGGCGGCCTCACCCAGCACCGTCCATGCAGCGTCTTTGCCTACGTCTGCATCTAAGTTTGTCTTCGTTTGATGGCTGGGAGAGCTGGCGCTGATAGGCTGGGAGAGCGGGGCAGGCTAAGCTAACTGCTAGCCCATGCAGACCTGCAGCTCTGATAACAGCGGGGGCAGTCTGGCGGCGGCCTCCCCCGGCGTTGACTGTGGTGTTTTTGATGTCGTCGTGAGGAGGTGTGTCGACGGTGTCTGGCTGGGAGAGCGGGGCAGGCTAAGCTAACTGCTAGCCAATGCAGACCTGCAGCTCTGATAACAGCGGGGGCGGTGTCTGGCTGGGAGAGCCTGGTCTACTTCGTCCGGTGGGCGAAGGGACCACGGCCCCTGCCTGGAGCTGCGCCCGGAGAGGAAACCCCGAGAGCGGTCTGACAGGACACAGAATTGGGACCGGGTAAGCTAACTGCTAGCCCAGGCAGACCGGCAGTTCCGACCCTCATCCTGGTTGGCATTCGCTCCCTTGGACAGGGAGTTTTTGTTTAGTTTGGACATGTGTGTTAGTTTGGATATATGTGTTGGTCTGGGTATGCGTGTTGGTTTGGGTATATGTGTTGGTCTGGGTATGTGTGTTGGTTTGGATATATGTGTTGGTCTGGGTATGCGTGTTGGTTTGGGTATATGTGTTGGTCTGGGTATATGTGTTGGTCTGGGTATATGTGTTGGTCTGGGTATATGTGTTGGTCTGGGTGTGTATTCTTGTAGTTTTGGATGTGTTGTTGTCGTTGTGTTGTGCTGCTGTGGGCTGGGGGAAATGACATTTCGTGCATGAAGTGAAACGACAAAGTGTTCCTGGTTCCTGATGCGGATTTTCTCCACCAACAGGTCTGGTGAGGGGTCCCTGCTCTCTGGGGCCAGTAGCGGTCTCTCATTCACTACTCCTGCAGATTTCTAGTTCCCTGTGTCGAGTGTGGTGTTTTTAAACTCTAACGTTTCCCACGTCTTAACGGATAAGGTGTCTGAATGACCTCTGCATGACCTCTGAATGACCTCTGCATGACCTCTGAATGAACTCTGCATGACCGCTGCGCACAAGAGAAACGTGAGAAACGTGAGACTCGTGCGGCAGAGGGGGGAGTTTGACTCTAGACACGAGTGTTGGCACACTGAATCAGCTGACTGACAACGAAACACAAAGTTGTTATGCCGTTTTGTTGTTGTTTTCTGTTCGTGCAGTCACGCTCCAGCACACACACACACCTCAAGTTGTTAATCAAAACACATGAACTGGTACCTTATTAGAACAACAACGTGCAAGTACACACATACACACACACACACACACACACAGACATATATATGCACACAAACACACACACATGTACACACAAACACACACGTGCACACACATGCACACGCACGCACGCACGCACACACAAACACATGCACAACCACGCATGCATGCACACAAACACATACGTGCACACGCATGCACACGCACACACCTACACACATGCACACACATGCAGACACAAACACACACGTGCACACACATGCACACACACAAACACGTGCACACACGTGCACACGCGCGCACACAAAAATGCACACATGCACACACATGCACACACAAACACACGCATGCACACACAAACACAGATGCACACATATACACATGCACACACACAAACACACACATGCACGTGCGCACACACGCAACCACACACATGCACACACACACACACACACACACACACACACACTCACTCTCGCTCTCTCTCTTGCTCTCGCTCTCTCACACACACACTCACACACACTCGCATGTGAACGCTTCAGTAGTACAGAGCCTACACTAGCACGGGGAAGTGTGTAACGTGTGATCGGCTCAGCGCTGTGCAGCAGTTATTAAGACGTCCTGCAGACAGCCACATTAAATGCACAGAGGCGTGACGTCATGATGGTGCTGCTCCTTGTTACGATGGCCCCTTCACAGAATCAAGCGCAAGGTGACACAACAACATGCGTGGGTGTAGTTGAATAAATAGCACCTGTCACTGTGATGCAACGTAGCGCATTACGACGCGCACTGCTTGACAGATTGATGAAATCACACCGCTTCCGGTGTGGGAAGATGGCTGCGCCGATTCACGTTTGCGGCGGCCTCACCCAGCACCGTCCATGCAGCGTCTTTGTCCAAGTCTGCATCTAAGTTAGTCTTCGTGTGATGGCTGGGAGAGCTGGCGCTGGATCGGCTGGAAAAGCCTGGTCTGCTGCGTCCTGTGGGTCCAGGGACCACAACCCTGCATGGAGCTGTGCCCCAGGAGGAAACACCGAGGGAGGTCTGACAGGATGTGGAAGCGGGGCAAGCTAAGCTAACTGCTAGCCCATGCAGACCGGCAGTTCCGATAACACCGAGGACGGTCTGACAGGACGTGGAAGCGGGGCAAGCTAAGCTAACTGCTAGCCCATGCAGACCAGCAGTTCCGATAACACCGAGGACGGTCTGACAGGATGTGGAAGCGGGGCAAGCTAAGCTAACTGCTAGCCCATGCAGACCGGCAGTTCCGATAACACCGAGGACGGTCTGACAGGACGTGGAAGCGGGGCAAGCTAAGCTAACTGCTAGCCCATGCAGACCGGCAGTTCCGATAACGCCGAGGGCGGTCTGACAGGATGTGGAAGCGGGGCAAGCTAAGCTAACTGCTAGCCCATGCAGACCGGCAGTTCCGATAACACCGAGGGCGGTCTGACAGGACGTGGAAGCGGGGCAAGCTAAGCTAACTGCTAGCCCATGCAGACCGGCAGTTCCGATAACACCGAGGGCGGTCTGACAGGATGTGGAAGCGGGGCAAGCTAAGCTAACTGCTAGCCCATGCAGACCGGCAGTTCCGATAACGCCGAGGGCGGTCTGACAGGATGTGGAAGCGGGGCAAGCTAAGCTAACTGCTAGCCCATGCAGACCGGCAGTTCCGATAACACCGAGGGCGGTCTGACAGGACGTGGAAGCGGGGCAAGCTAAGCTAACTGCTAGCCCATGCAGACCGGCAGTTCCGATAACACCGAGGGCGGTCTGACAGGACGTGGAAGCGGGGCAAGCTAAGCTAACAGCTAGCCCATGCAGACCGGCAGTTCCGATAACACCGAGGGCGGTCTGACAGGACGTGGAAGCGGGGCAAGCTAAGCTAACTGCTAGCCCATGCAGACCGGCAGTTCCGATAACACCGAGGGCGGTCCGGCGGCGGTCTCGCCTAGCCTTGACTGTGTTTTTGGTGTCGTCGTGTGGAGTGCGGGGAGGTGGAGCCTGGTCTGCTGCTGCTGCCTGGAGATGCGTCAGAGGAGGAACACTGAGGGCGGCCTGACAGGACACGGAGGCAGGGCAGGCTAAGCTAACTGCTAGCTCATGCTTGTAGTTTGCTGTGTGCTGGGGGGAACCATATTTGGTTTCATGTGCACAGTTGCAAAGACAAATAAATGCCCTTGAAACTGACAGCTACAAAGTTGGGTGTAGAGAAGAGAAAATCTCCATCACCTACAAACTGTAGACGGTTTGGGTACAAATGTGGTTGCTTAATTTTCTGGCGTGTGCACGTGGTGTGCTCCCTACACCGCTGGTCTGCAGGTAGGTCTCTAGCAGCCACTGCGTTGATGCTGCTGACTTTATTAGCCACCCGGTCTCTAACCACACATGCTAAGCCAGCCTCATATGACTTATTGACGAGAGCCTGACCTGACCTGGCGCCACTTTGCATCCTTCTCACCGGACAGCCCTGCCCCCCCCACCCCCCCGGGAGCACAGGCACGGGACGGTAGGTCCCGGTTAAACTGTAAAACCGCCATATTTCCTGAAGGTAGCAGTAGTCTCTGTCCTCTGTGCTCCGTCTGCCATCATCGTGGAGAAAACATCCTCCACCTCCATATTTCTCTCTCAGTCCTGCGAGCTTTATGTTTTGGTGGTTTCCATGCTGCCTGTGCTGTGCTCATAACACCAGGCGGTGTTCGCTGTTAAAATCTCTAAGTAGAGCCCAGGTTGAGTGTTCTGTTATCCGTATCCAAGGCTGAGACTATGCAGCACCACACGATGAGATCGTATTCGGCTTGGCCGTGTATTGTGTGAAGATGGTGCATTAAGCGACCCCTAGACAAGGACAGGTCCAGAGCAGATAATGAGATGTTTTGGAAAAGGTGGGTCACACAATAAAGGCCTTCATACAAAAAAACGAAGGTTTATCTGCGCCATCAGACCTCATTTAGTTAGAAACCAGTGACTTCTTGTCTGGCTATCTACCAGCTTCGTGGTAACGGGGCATTATGTAATGAATGTAGTTTGTGCTCCTAGAGGGTGAGAACCAGCTCGTCTGGAGGAGGTGCGGCTGCAGGTTTGTATTCCAGCCAGCTGTAGTCAGTCAGGTACGAGTTGGCTCCAGTTCCGGTTACAAGTTGACCACGGCCCTGACTGGAGCTGAGCCCGAAGAGGAAACACCGAGGGCGGTCTGACAGGACGCGGAAGCGGGGCAGGCTAAGCTAGCTGCTAGCCCATGCAGACCGGCAGTTCCGACAGTCATCCTGGCTGGCGTTCCTTCTCCTGGACAGTGATTTTTATTTATTTATTTATTTTTAGTTTAGATATATGTCTCAGTTTGGATATAGGCTATGTGTTCTTGTAGTTCTTATATTTTTTGGATGCGTTTTTTTGTCTTTGTGTTGCACTGCTGTGAGCTGGGGCATGGCTGGATTAACCCACCAGGGGGCCCTGGGGCATGCACGTCCATTGCCGCCCCCCCACCCCCTGCCCCTCCATATATGCTACGCAAACAATACTAAACATTGTTAAATGTAAAACTAATGCAAATACCCAACATGGCAGTCGACGCTGTGCCCATCTGCGTGGGATTCGGATGGCGACTACAAAGTACAACACAATGTTGAATCACAAAGCAAACAGAGATGAGAATAGCAGCTCACAGCATCGCACACATATTGCGAAGCCTTCTTCCTGCTTACAACGGCTTACCGACAGCAAATAAATGTTTGTTTAAGAGCAAATAATTTAGTCCCCGCATCAATAGAGGCTTTGCAGCTTGGGGCCCCGCATCAACAGAGGCTGTGTAGCTTGGGGCCCCACATCAATAGAGGCTTTGTAGCTTGGGGCCCCACATCAATAGAGACTTTGTAGCTTGGGGCCCCGCATCAATAGAGGCTTTGTAGCTTGGGGCCCCACATCAATAGAGACTTTGTAGTTTGGGGCCCTGCATCATTAGAAACTGTTGCTTGGGGCCCTGCATCATTAGAACATGTAGCTTGGGGCCCCGCATCATTAGAAACTGTTGCTTGGGGCCTGCATCATTAGAACCTGTACCCTGGGGCCCCCGCATCAATAGAGACTAGCTTGGGGCCTGCATCATTAGAACCTGTAGCTTGGGGCCCCCGCATCAATAGAGACTAGCTTGGGGCCCTGCATCATTAGAACCTGTAGCTTGGAGCCCCCGCATTAATAGAGACTAGCTTGGGGCCCTGCATCATTAAAACCTGTAGCTTGGGGCCCCCGCATCAATAGAGACTAGCTTGGGCCCTGCATCATTAGAACTTGTAGCTTGGGGCCCCCGCATCAATAGAGACTAGCTTGGGCCCTGCATCATTAGATCCTGTAGCTTGGGGCCCCCGCATCAATAGAGACTAGCTTGGGCCCTGCATCATTAGAACCCGTAGCTTGGGGCCCCGCATCAATAGAGACTAGCTTGGGCCCTGCATCATTAGAACCCGTAGCTTGGGGCCCACGCACCAATAGAGACTGTTGCTTGGGGCCCTGCATCATTAGAACCCGTAGCTTGGGGCCCACGCACCAATAGAGACTAGCTTGGGCCCTGCATCATTAGAACCCGTAGCTTGGGGCCCACGCACCAATAGAGACTAGCTTGGGCCCTGCATCATTAGAACCCGTAGCTTGGGGCCCACGCACCAATAGAGACTAGCTTGGGGCCCTGCATCATTAGAAACTGTTGCTTGGGGCCCCTGCATCAATAGAGACTAGCTTGGGCCCTGCATCATTAGAACCTGTAGCTTGGGGCCCCCGCATCAATAGAGACTAGCTTGGGCCCTGCATCATTAGAACCTGTAGCTTGGGGCCCCCGCATCAATAGAGACTAGCTTGGGCCCTGCATCATTAGAACCTGTAGCTTGGGGCCCCCGCATCAATAGAGACTAGCTTGGGGCCCTGCATCATAAGAACCTGTAGCTTGGGGCCCCCGCATCAATAGAGACTAGCTTGGGCCCTGCATCATTAGAACCTGTAGCTTGGGGCCCCCGCATCAATAGAGACTAGCTTGGGCCCTCCATCATTAGAACCCGTAGCTTGGGGCCCCCGCAGCAATAGAGACTAGCTTGGGCCCTGCATCATTAGAACCTGTAGCTTGGGGCCCCCGCATCAATAGAGACTAGCTTGGGGCCCCGCATCAATAGAGGCTTTGTAGCTTGGGGCCCCGCATCAATAGAGACTTTGTAGTTTGGGGCCCTGCATCATTAGAAACTGTTGCTTCGGGCCCTGCATCATTAGAACCTGTAGCTTGGGGCACCTGCATCATTAGAAACTGTTGCTTGGGGCCCTGCATCATTAGAACCTGTAGCTTGGGGCACCTGCATCATTAGAAACTGTTGCTTGGGGCCCTGCATCAATAGAGACTAGCGTAGGCCATGCATCATTAGAACCTGTAACTTGGGGCCCCCGCATCAATAGAGACTAGCTTGGGGCCCTGCATCATTAGAACCTGTAGCCTGGGGCCCCCGCATCAATAGAGACTAGCTTGGGGCCCTGCATCATTAGAACCTGTAGCCTGGGGCCCCCGCATCAATAGAGACTAGCTTGGGCCCTGCATCATTAGAACCTGTAGCTTGGGGCCCTCGCATCAATAGAGACTAGCTTGGGGCCCTGCATCATTAGAACCTGTAGCTTGGGGCCCCCGCATCAATAGAAACTGTTGCTTGGGGCCCTGCATCATTAGAACCTGTAGCCTGGGGCCCCCGCATCAATAGAGACTAGCTTGGGGCCCTGCATCATTAGAACCCGTAGCTTGGGGCCCCGCATCAATAGAGACTAGCTTGGGCCCTGCATCGCGACGCAGGGTTGGAACAAACATCCCTTGTTGGGTATGATTGGGGATCCCTACTATACGTGAACACAATACCCCTGACCTTTTTGGGCCCCCCATGGTCCGGGGCCCCGGGGCACTCGCCGGTCCGTACGCAAGTGCTTACAATGAAATGACAAATAAAGTGTTTGTGGTTCTGATTCCTAGTGGGGACACTCAACAACGTCACACCGAAGAGCCCGTCAGTGGTGTAGAGTCTACATACAGACAATATCATCATAATGCCACTGCTGGTTTTTCTCTGGGAACTGGTCCAAGTCCTTCACTTAGCCAGAAATCAACACATGTGAATTTGTGAACACTCATTTGTACTGAAGGACTGCGTCTAAGGAGGTGACTTCCGAGTGACCGTAATTTCCACGGTAATGGGATGAATGACTGAGCAGCTAACTTACTGAAGTGGATTTGAATATGTTTTCCCGTTCGAAGTGGCTCACAGAAGGGCCTCTTAACACAGTCTAAGTAGAGTGCTGAATTATGACTTATTCGACGTGTACCGTGATCACATTGCCCATGCACACAAAAAAGTGACTGCGGTGTGACTGAGAAAACGATGGCATGGTGCCCTGTGAGCCCGATCCTCTGGTGAGGTCCGCGAGCTAACCTGGCTGCTGGGCTTTCAGAGAAACCTAAATTACCTCTCTTACTAATCGATAGAGTCGCATGCGGGTAATGGATTATGGCTCGTGCTGTTCTGCGAGGGGCGGCGCGGTGGCCTCACAGCAAGAAGGCCCTGGGTTCTAGCCCCGGGGTAGTCCAACCTTGGTGGGTCGTCCCGGGTCGTGGAGTTTGCATGTTCTAAGTTGTCCCTAGGTGTGTATGTGTGGGCCCTGTGATGGCTTGAGGGCCTGTCCAGGCTGTCCCAGTGACTGCTGGGATAGGCTCCCTGAGAGCAGGATAAGCGGTTTGGATAATGGCTGGATGGATGTTCTGCGAGGCAACAGCTTGCACAAAAAAAACCCGGTGAGTCTTCTTGCAATAACTACATGTGGGGTAGCAGCATTACTAAGGGAGGCACCACTCAACATAATCACGTGTCTTCATTGAGCAATGGTCTTCATCAGATGATTGGAAATAATCACAGTGTTTTGTGAATAATAAACACAGGCGCTGCGATCCAGATATGGAGCCGTGCATTATTAGTCACAGCATCAGAGTGGTTTTTGAGGAGGAGGGGGGGTGTTTCTACAAGGTCTTCTCATTAACCTGAAGCTTCAGTGCTTATGTGGTCGCTATAAAATGACACGAGAATAATAGGAAATATTAATGGAAGAATACTAGTGCAGTGTATGACAGGCAGGTGATGAATAACCGAGCGCGTGTCCCATTGATGGGCAGGAAATTATACATCTGATGAATTGGGCGTTTCAGTGAGCAAGACTGCAGAAAAATGTCAGTAATCTCAACAGCCCTTCTAATGCAGGGCCGGAAGAAATGTGACCTTTGAATAAATGCTCGTTTTATTTGTTTGTTGTCGTGCCCCGAGATGTGCAATTCCCCTGCGTCCCACGTCAACCCAAGCAGGACTCTAGGTTGTAGTGGACCTCGTCATAAGGAGTGGCACATATCTGATGACTCACTCCTTCCTCTAGAGCAGTGTTTCTCAACCCAGTCCTCAAGGACCCCCTATGTTTCTCAACCCAGTCCTCAAGGACCCCCTATCCTGCATATTTTCTTTGCAATCCTGAATAGGTACCTGTTTGTAGTTATTCAACCAATCAGCAGTGAATTTGGTCAGATGTTGCACACCTTGCGTAATTAAGTGCTGCGAGATGATTGGTCGAGTCAGTACAAGCAGGGCTACCTATGCAGGGTTACAATGAAAATCTGCAGGATAGGGGGTTCCTTGAGGACTGGGTTGAGAAACACTGCTCTGTGGCATCAGTGCTGGCTCTATCAAGGCACTCCAACTGGTCCAGAACGCATCCGCCCTACCTTAACTTTCACCAGATCCTGGCACCACATCACCCCAGTCCTAAAAGACCTCCACTGGCGACCCGTCTCCCACTGGATCAATTACAAAATCCTGGTTCTTAGTTATAAAGCCCTTCACAACTGGCTCCCCCATACCTCACCGATCTCCTCTCCCCCCACCAACCCTCTCGGTCCCTCAGATCCACCTCAGCCTCCCTTCTCTCTACCCCCAGGTCCAGCCTCCGCGGCTTTGGTGACCGAGCCTTCTCCAGGGCAGCTCCCAGGCTCTGGAACTCACTCCCCCAAAATCATTAGAGACTCAGAATCCCTCCCACTCTTCCAATCCCGTCTCAAGACCCACCTCTTCTCCATTGCCTTCTTGTGCGCCCCCCAGTCCTCTTGTCCACCCTTGGTCTGGGGCAGGCTGGGGACCGAGCGCTCGATCTGCCCCCTCCCTCAACTCCCTCCCCAAGTGCACCGGGCACTGCTGCGGGCTGCCCACATTCAGGTCATTGGTCGGGACTCACCTCTCCACACTTCATCTGGGATTTATGATGTTTGTTTTTCTGCCCTTTTGTCTGTGTTTAAGTGGGAGAGTACTACTGGCGTCGTGGTGGCTGCCGCCTCTCCCTCTCGTAGCCCCCCTTCCCATCCATCCCTGTATGTCTGCCCCCACTTCCCAACCACCCCTGTAGCTCTGCCCCCCCTTCCCATCCACCCCTGTATGTCTGCCCCCTTTCCCATCCACCCCTGTATGTCTGCCCCCCCTTCCCATCCACCCCTGTATCTCTGCCCCCACTTCCCATCCACCCCTGTATGTCTGCCCCCACTTCCCATCCACCCCTGTATCTCTGCCCCCCTTCCCATCCACCCCTGTATGTCTGCCCCACCTTCCCATCCACCCCTGTATGTCTGCCCCCACTTCCCATCCACCCCTGTATGTCTGCCCCCACTTCCCATCCACCCCTGTATCTCTGCCCCCCCTTCCCATCCACCCCTGTATATCTGCCCCACCTTCCCATCCACCCCTGTATGTCTGCCCCCCTTCCCATCCACCCCTGTATGTCTGCCCCACCTTCCCATCCACCCCTGTATGTCTGCCCCCTTTCCCATCCACCCCTGTATGTCTGCCCCCCCTTCCCATCCACCCCTGTATCTCTGCCCCCACTTCCCATCCACCCCTGTATGTCTGCCCCCACTTCCCATCCACCCCTGTATGTCTGCCCCCCCTTCCCATCCACCCCTGTATCTCTGCCCCCACTTCCCATCCACCCCTGTAGCTCTGCCCCCACTTCCCAACCACCCCTGTATATCTGCCCCCTTCCCATCCACCCCTGTATGTCTGCCCCCTTTCCCATCCACCCCTGTATGTCTGCCCCCCCTTCCCATCCACCCCTGTATCTCTGCCCCCACTTCCCATCCACCCCTGTATGTCTGCCCCCACTTCCCATCCACCCCTGTATCTCTGCCCCCCTTCCCATCCACCCCTGTATGTCTGCCCCACCTTCCCATCCACCCCTGTATGTGTGCCCCCACTTCCCATCCACCCCTGTATGTCTGCCCCCACTTCCCATCCACCCCTGTATCTCTGCCCCCCCTTCCCATCCACCCCTGTATATCTGCCCCACCTTCCCATCCACCCCTGTATGTCTGCCCCCCCTTCCCATCCACCCCTGTATGTCTGTGTTATGTTTATATGTCGTCTTGTTGTAAAGCCAGTTTGAGTATTAGAAAAGCGCTATATAAGATTGATTTATTATTATTATTATTATTATTATTATTATTATTATTATTATTATAAGTAGTAGTAGTAGGAGTTGTAGTAGTACTGAGAGAAACTGATATTGTACGTTAGTGCCTCAGTTTCTCCAGTGACTGGTTAAGGCACTAGAAGAGTATTTCTCCTGAAGGCCCGCTGATTCACTGATTCAGAGTGGCATTTCACACATACCATCTCCCACCTGCTCCACTCTGTGGCTTGAGGGATGCAAACGTGCGTCACCTGTCCTTCCACATCAGAACCGTTCACATCACTTATTATACTGGAGCACCAAGCTACTGCTCGACATGACATGCACTTCAGACATCTTCCTCTTCTCCTTTTGACCACTACCGTTAGGGGGCGCCACAGCGGATCATGTGTTTCCATCTCTTCCTGTCCTCTGCATCTTCCTCTGTCACACCAGCCACCTGCATGTCCTCCCTCACCACATCCATAAACCTCCTCTTTGGCCTTCCTCTTCTCCTCTTCCCTGGCAGCTCCATCTTCAGCATCCTTCTCCCAATATACCCAGCATCTCTCCTCCACACATGTCCAAACCATCTCAATCTTGTCTCTCTTGCTTTGTCTCCAAACCTGTCCAACCTGAGCTGTCCCTCTAATATACTCCTTCCTAATCCTGTCCTTCTTCATCACTCCCAGTTAAAATCTTATCATCTTCATCTCTGCCTCCTCCAGCTCCACCTCCTGTCTTTTCGTCAGTGCCACTGTCTCCAAACCATATAACATAGCTGGTCTCACTACCATCTTGTAAACCTTCCCTTTAACTCTTGCTGGTACCCTTCTGTCACACATCACTCCTGACACTCTTCTCCACCCACTCCACCCTGCCTGCCCTCTCTTCTTCACCTCTCTTCCGCACTCCCCGTTACTTTGAACAGTTGACCCCAAGCATTTAAACTCATCCACCTTTGCCACCTCTACTCCTTGCACCCTCACATCCCGCTGTCCTCCCTCCTAGTCACACACGTGTTCCATCTTGCTCCTACAGACGTTCATTCCTCTTCTCTCCAGTGCATACCTCCACCTCTCCAGGCTCTCCTCCACCTGCTCTCTACTCTCACTACAGATCATATCGTCGTCCATGAGCACCATAGTCCACGGAGACTCCTGCCTGATCTCGTTCGTCAACACGTCTCTCCCGGGCGGCACGGCGGCCCAGTGGTTAGTGCTGTCACCTAACAGCAAGAAGGTCCTGGTGTCGAACCCCGGGGTTGTCCAACCTTGGGGGTCATCCCAGGTCGTCCTCTGTGTGGAGTTTGCACGTTCTCCCCGTGTCCGCAGTGGGGTTTTCTCCGAGTGCTCCGGTTTCCCCCACCATAAAATAAAAGAAACGTGCATGTGAGGGTTAACACTCCCGTCGGTGACCCTGACCAAGGCGCTGGGAGAAGAACTGGAGTTGGTCCTCAGATGCAGCATCGAGGCAGCAGCCCACCGCTGCTAGCTACACAGATCACAGCTAGGATGGGTTAACTGAAATCCCCCAAGGGGATTCATAGAGGACACTTAATGCTCATCACCACTGCAAACAAGAAAGGGCTCAGAGCCGATCCTCGATGTAATCCCACCTCCACCTTGAACCCATCTGTCACTCCAACCGCACACCTCACCACTGTCACACCGCCATCATGCATATCCTGCACCACCCCTACATACTTCTCTGCACCTCCCGACTTCCTCATACAATACCACACCTCCTCTCTCGGCACCCTGTCGTATGCTTTCTCTAAATCCACAAAGACACAATGCACCTCCTTCTGGCCTCCTCTATACTTCTCCATCAACACTAGGTTTAACCCTGGTGTGGGTGTGGCGTCAACTAGTTCAGTTAAAATGTTTAGTCAGGGAATTCCTCATAGTGTAGATTACCAGACTGACAGCTTGGTCTATAACACTGAGACCGTCCCTGCCCTGTTGTTGCATTGCTCCAGGCTCTCCTCTCCTAAATGTGTGAATCACAACCATCCGATAATCACTCCTACCACTGCTGGTGGTGAAGCGTGCAGCGAAGCCCCTAATGATCTGCAGAACCAAGCATCTAAAGATGTCAAACTAATAACACAAGCTGTCTAATTCCAGTTAATATTTCATCTCCTGGTAGCGCTAAAGTACGGCCTCCTACTGATCACTTCGACAAGACGCTTAAATTTGGCTTCATAAATATCAGATCACCGTCTACCCAAACCTTGCTACTAAATGATCCGATTATTGATCCGTTTCCGTGTGATTGGGTTATGTGACGCGTGGGTGAAACCGGGTGTTTCTCTTCCCTTAAATGAAGCTTCCCCACCTCACTATACTGATGTAGCAAGGGTGAATAAACAAGACAGGTGTGGTCGCCCATCGGCGTCGCCAGGTCATTTTGCCCGGGCTTAAGCCCCGGACGTTTTGAGTGTAGCCCCGAATATGAATTTAAAACAAAAAGAAAACGCAACGTGTGTGGACGGTCTTCGTAACATAACAGCCTGTCAGCCTTAATGCAGGTCTCTAAACTAACTCCGTCATGTCAACATAAATATATTTAACTTGTTTTTCTCTAGTCTGGTACTGTAGCATGTCAGTACATATTTAATGATAGCAGTTGTGAAGTTTTCTGATCCTACTCAATACCAATACTAATTACTAACAACTACTAATATTTCTAACGTCACAACTCATAATTATTCTGGAGAGTAAACGACAGTTTTTGAGGTATACATTTAAAATTAGCATATATTAGAATATATTGTAGAGTATAGAGTATGGAGTATAGATTATAGGGTATATATTGTAGAGTATGGAGTATGGATTATAGTGCATATATTGTAGAGTATAGATTATGGAGTATAGATTATAGTGTACATATTGTAGAGTATAGATGATGGAGTGTAGATTATAGTGTATATATTGTAGAGTATAGAGTATGGAGTATGGATTACAGTGCATATCTTGTAGAGTATAGATTATGGAGTATAGATTATAGTGTATATATTGTAGAGTATGGAGTATGGATTACAGTGTATATATTGTAGAGTATAGATTATGGAGTATGGATTATAGTTTATATATTGTAGAGTATGGAGTATGGATTATACTGTATATATTGTAGAGTATAGATTATGGAGCATAGATTACAGTGTATATATTGTAGAGTATAGAATATGGAGTATAAATTACAGTGTATATATTGTAGAGTATAGATTATAGTGTATATATTGTAGAGTATAGATTATGGAGTATAGATTATAGTGTAGATATTGTAGAGTATAGAGTATGGGGTATGGATTGCAGTGTATATATTGTAGAGTATAGATTATGGTTTATGGAGTATAGATTATAGTGTATATATTGTAGCGTATAGGGTATGGAGTATGGATTGCAGTGTATATATTGTAGAGTATAGATTATGGAGTATATATTATAGTGTATATATTGTAGCGTATAGATTATGGAGTATAGTTTACAGTGTATATATTGTAGAGTATCGATTATGGAGTATATATTATAGTGTATATATTGTAGAGTATGGAGTATGGATTATAGTGTATATATTGTCGAGTATAGATTATGGAGTATATATTACAGTGTATATATTGTAGAGTATAAATTATGGAGTATGGATTATAGTGTATATATTGTAGAGTATATATTATGGAGTGTAGTTTATAGTGTATATATTGTCGAGTAGAGATTATGGAGTGTAGTTTATAGTGTATATATTGTCGAGTAGAGATTATGGAGTATAGATTATGGAGTATAGATTATTGACTATAGCAAACGGTTCTCTTCTCTCACGTCTTTTCTCTCTCTCTGAATGACGTCTTTCTTCTGCTTTCTCTTTTTCCCTGTGTGAATGGTGTGACGTGAGTCTCCCCTGTGTACACGTGTAGTCTATCTTCCTCCCAGGTCTCCATGGTGATGGCGGTCACCACCTGGACAATGCTTGGCATTCTCCTCATCAAATTTGTTTTATAACTTTTAAATCCATATGCTGTCTCAATGTCATATCCTCCTCTCTCTCTGATTGTGTGACTCATGTGTTTTTCTTGTCTCTTCTCCTGTGTGTGTGAATGGTGTGATGTGAGTCTCCCCTGTGTGCATGTGTAGTCCGTCCTCCTGTCAGGTCTACGTGGTGATGGTGGTGATGTAGCTCAGGTCCTTGGCTTTCCGACGTCATCTGGACATTGCTCTGTTGCTCTCCCTGGGGTTTCTTCCTACTCTTTCTCCCTGTTAAGGGGTTTTTGTTTTTTAGGGAGTTTTCCCTATCTGACGTGGGTGTCTAAGGACAGGGTGTTGTGTTGCTGTAAATGCCACTGAGACACATTTCTAATTTGTAATTATGGGCTACACAAATAAGAATTGACGTGGCTTGATATTATCCTTGCTAATCCACCGCACTTCCTGATTCACTATCCCCCACATCACCCAAACTTCTCTCGCTCTCACTTTCTTCATCCATCAGCACCTCAAAGTACTCCTTCCACCCCCCCCCACCCCCCAACCCACTCTCCTCTTTTGTCAGCACTTTTCCAACTCTGCCCTTCATCCCTCTAACCCGCTGCACGCCCTTCCCACCTCGCTCCCTCTGTCTAGCCAACCATTACAGGTCTCTTTCTCCTCTCACACAACTTGCAATAATTCCCTTTCCTTTGCCTTTGACAACTCTTTCTTCGCCTTGCGCCACTTCTCCTTGTACTCCTGTCTACTCTCTTCATCTCTCGGACTATCCCGCTTCCTCTTCGCCAACCTCTTCCTCCCTCCATTTCCCTGTACTTCCTCATTGCCCCGCAACGTCTCCTCGTCTCCCATCCTGTGTCCAGGTGAATATTGAATGGGTGAATATATTCAACATTCACCTTATATTCAGTTTTAACAGATGTGAAACGATGTATTTAAAATACTTGTGTTTTGGTACATTGTGATTTGTGAATTTACCTTGTACAGTGTTTGATGCTGACTATACTTAACACTTTGCTATAATATTGTGGCAGGATGAGGACAAAAACACAGGAGACGAAGGAGAGTTTGCTGTTTATTCCTCAGCTCCAAAACCAAACTACAGCAGGAACAACCCTGCACCAGCAAGCCCGGGAACGTAAGCCACGCCCCCAGCTCACAGTCCTGCTGGGTGAGAGGCATAGCCCCTAGTGGCCGCCACAATATAACTTATTTTATACTTATATACTATTTTACATAATATTTTACTTTCTCATATTCAATTACCAGTCATAATATATATATATATATATATATATATATCAGGCCCACAATGAGGAAGGACCCATATGCAGACTGACACAGGTAGGAGAAGTTCCAGACAGGTGTAATCAGGTAAAAGGGTGGGTACACGGGACTCAGTCAGATCAGGCAGAGAGGTATCAAAAACGGCAGGCGAAAGGCAGAGTCACCAAAACCAGGCAATGGTCAAAACACCCACTGGGAAGACAGGAAAATAACGCTGGAACGCCCACCGGGGGGGGTAAAGACGAACTGGACACATGAGGGGGCAAACACGCGGCTTAAATGCACACGTGGGGGAAACAATGACACAAAGGTGGAACACGTTAGGGCGGGACCTTAATCACACAGGAGGGAAGCGTGACAGGAAGAGACATACATGACAAACACATGAAACATGACCTGGGATGTGCAGCGGGTCCTGACGTCATATTGCCAGGTTAGCTCTGTATAATGAATGGCCTGCCATTTAAAGGGCTACCCCCCAATCTAACAAGGGTAGCTCAAGCCCTAAGTTCACTATTCTGTTTTTTTTTAACGATCTGTGGAAATATAAAGGTGTCTTTCATAAAGGATTTACAACCACGGATGGTGCATCGACGAGACGGAGTAAAGTAAATGCCTTCAGTTCCGAGTCACCGCATTTCCCTTCTCTGAAACTGTGACACTATATGCACAGGGCACATGCATGTGCACTTATGACCATCTGTACATACTATATAATGTCGCTGAACTGCAAGTGAACCCTCGCTCCTCTCTTTATCTCAGTATCTCTTCACAAACGTACACAAGAGCAGACATTAATACTCAAGTCCTCGTATCCAGTACCCACTTCACTTCTACTTAACTATTTATAGGCAACTCAGAATGGCTTTATGTAGTATGCCGTATTGTCCTGACTACAAGTCGCACCGCAGAACAAGTCGAACTCAGCAACAAAAAAACAAAAAAAAAGGGTTGTTGCAAGGGAAAATACATATATAAGTTGCTTTGGTGTATAAGTCGCATGTATATGGTGGTACAGCAGTGACGCGCGGGTCAGGGATTTTTGACAGCTTCACCCATCCGACCCGTTATGAGAGCCAATCCGCACCGCCCGATCCGCCAAAATATGTGTTGATTAACCATACGAACTCAACCTCCAAATGTAGTCCAGGCCAGCAAAGTGAGCAGTCTTGCACTATTTCATGTTTGGGCTGATTGCTCGGCATAATACACTGATTGCGTTGTATCTCAGCCTAATAGCGTCTGGGTCTAGACTACTAAATAAACAGATGCATTGTTCCAAATGGCGTTCTATATTGTTGAATAGCAGCAAAACAAGCAACCCTTCATTGAAGACATGAACTCTGTCTCTCTTTCTCGCTCGCTCACACACAGACTTGCTTGCTTGCTGATTGTGCATCGTATCCAATGACATCTTCTCCTATTTGTGAGTCCTTTGGTGGCTGAATAGCCCGATCCTGGATGCACAGTTGCAGTTGCAGACCGGGCATATAAAAGTGGTGCTGGGGGGGGTAGCTTTGCGAGCATGCCTCTTCGCACGTTTTGCTACACAGTGTTGTGTGTGCTGGTTTTCCATATACTTCACTCCCTGTGAGATGTGAGAGCGCCAGATGGTGGGGCAGGAGACAAGTTCCTCCAAAGAAGAGTGGTTGATCTGGCAGCTTTTCAGTGTGGTCTTCATTTGGTCTTTGAACCGCTTCTTCTGCCCACCAGCAGTGCGTTGACCAAGGTGTAGTTGGCCGTAGGGGACTTTACGTGGGAGTCGTTGGCTGGGCATGCGAATGACACGCCCAAGCCACCTGAGCTGATGGTGGTTTAGGGTAGACTCCACGCTGCTGCTTCCTGCCCGCTCCAAAACCTCTGTGTGTTGCACTCTGTCCTCCCAAGTAATGCCCAGGATCCTCTCGAGACACCTCACATGGATGGCCTCTAGGCTTCTGAGATAATGGCTGTAGATGGTCGATGCCTCTCATCCATATAGTAATGTGGAGATGCAGCAAACACACACACACACACACATACAGAAGCCTCTTATTTGACTAATAACTTAACAACCCTTGGTGGGTTTTATTTGTTCATCGGCTCCGGCACTGACTTGATCACACTGAAGTCTCCGATTCTGAAGTGCTGGGGCTGAATTAGGCTTGCTTCTAGCCTGCGGCTAAGCTAACCAACAATTATGCCAACTTAGCACTATGAGGATTGTATGCCACTAAAGAAAGCAAAGATGGCTGAACTTGAACAGGATGTTCGATGGCTTTGTGATGAACTCCATAAGAAAGACTAACTTTTGAGCAGCTTCATGGACATGGCTTCCGGCCACTCCAAACAGATTCCCTCTCTCGATGCAACCATCCAGGACACGGTTCTGTGGGACCCCTCCACTTGTCCACAGCTTTCCTCCTGCAAGAGAGGTTCGGACGGGGCGACCCCGCCCCCTCGCCTAGGCCTCTCCAACCGCTAGGCAACCCTGTCTGATGACACGCCGGCCCACTCAGCTGATGTTCCTAAGGTTCCGACGCATCTTGATGGGGGCCTTTCTGAGAAAATGGCACCTGCCGACACTGCAGCTGCCCCGCTGGTGGCTAGCAGTGTTCAGGTGGCTCGTCATCCCACTGCGAAGCCAAAACAACAGCCCTCTTCCAGGGTAATGACCTATTCTTCCCGTCATAAGATCCTGAAGGAGGCCCTGATTAGACGATCTCAAAGTCTTCCATGCCCCAACGTCTTCTGTGCCCCTAGCCAGTAGAGAAATCCATTCTCAGAGCTGATGTCGCTTCCTCGTCACAACACTTGTTTGCTCGGGCACCACATCCCCAGTTGACGATTTCAGCACACAGTGGGGATCCAAAGTTGTTGAATCAAGTGCAACTGGACTTGCTAAACAAATGCAAATCGGCTGGACATCGGAGCACAGGAGAGCCACGTATATCAATAGCTCCGATAACGACGGGCGCGGCCATAACATCGGTACACAAAAGAGCCACTCGTATCTATGGCTCTGTTAGCGACGGGCGTTGGTAAACGTCGGATCACAAAGAGCCACGCATATCAATAGCTCTGACGACTCCTAGAGAATAAATGCTGAGTCTCATCACCAGCCAGTCAGACTAGCTTGGTCTAGTCAGAAAGGCATGAACTGAGGAAGCCTCTTGGATGAGAGGCGAAACGTCTTCAGAGATATATACCAAGTCCAGTTGCACTCGATTCAACTCCTTTGGATAACCATGACCTGGATGAATGAGAACGTTCACAGAAACAGTGTGGATCGTGTAATCTCCTGCTATGAGAACCCACAGCCGACATCTCCTTGTCCCCTTTCTCCCCAACCACATTAAAACCTGGATTTCCGAACATTTTCTCAAATTTAATGATGACAAGTCTGAGGTCATTCTGTTCGGTCCCCCAAATTCCATCAGCCCTTTTGGTACTAATCTTGGTGGTCTGTCAGGTGGTCTTAAACAGGCCGCTAGGAATCGTGGGGTAATATTCGACGCTAATCTCGGTTTCGATAATCAAATCAAACATGTAGTTCAGCCATGTTTTCTCCTGCTCAAGGTCATCTCCAAAATGAGGTCATTTTTATCAATTGCCAATCTGCAAAAAGTTGGACATACTTTTATGTATTCCGGGCTTGACTGGTGTAATGCACTTTATTCTGGAATCCAGCAAGGGCTCCCTCCATCGTCTGCAGTTGGTACTGCACGCTGCTGCTCGGCTCATTACCGGGACAAAGAGGCATGACCCTATCCCTCCTGGGCTTGCCTCCCTACACTGGCTCCCTGTTATAATTCGAAAAGGTTATTGGTCACTTTTAAGGCTTTAAATGGTCTTGCTCCGACATACATGTGTGATTTACTGGCCTGGTATTCGCCCTCTTCCTCTCGACCACCAAGAGCCGCAGATGGAGCCCTGCTGGTTAGTCCAGGTCTCGGTTTGGGATACAAACCATGACGGGGCTTTTACTGTTACAGTCCCCACACTGGGTACCTCTCTTCCTGTTGAACTAATACACGCCGAGTCTCTAGCTTCTTTTAAATCTCGTCTTAAACTTTTTGCTCTCTTCCTCTGTGGTCTTATTTGTTGGTTATTATGTTATTCTCTTACAATTTTTGTATAATTTTTAACAATTTCATTTTGACAATTAATAATAATTAATTAATATTTTGATTTTAATGTCTGCGAAGCGATTTGTAACCCTGGTTAGAAAAGTGCTGTATAAATAAAGTTTATTATCGTTCTTTCTGAACAAAATAATAACAATAATAATTTTGGCAGCGTAAACCGAAGCTACGGACACCACTTAGGGGAGAGAGAGAGCGAGAAAGGGGGGGGAACCCAGTAATGCACAGCCCAGCCTCTTGCAGCAGCGTGCCTCTAATTTATTCATGACTTACTCTGAGTGCTGCTTTTTCACTTTTTGACTCGCCCGCCCGAACCCGTGACCCGAACCCGCCCGACACGTGCGTCACTATGGTACCGTATTTTCAACTGAGTCTCGAGATTGAACAGTGCCATCTAGTGGCCTTAGTTGAAATGCAGTATATTTGCCCTTGTATAAATTGTTTTCGAATATGAATCGCGGAACCAGCCAGAGTAGAAAAAACAAAACAAAACAAAAACAAACAAAACAAAAAAACGATTTATAGTCCAGACTAGTAGATTAGGTGGCCAGATGGAGAGAGCCAGGTTGAGAATTTTGCCAGGGCACCAGGGAACCCCCTACTCTTCGCAATATGTGCCATGGGATCTTTAAAGACCATAGTGAGTCAGGGCCTCGGTCTAACGTCTGATCCGAAGGACGGCATCTCCTACAGCACGGTGTGCCCGTCACTGCACTGGGGCATTTGATAGTTGTCGTTTTATTAGGACCACATGGAAGACTGCCCCCTACTGGCCCACCGACACCACTTTCAGCAGTATTTGTTTTCCACGGAGGTCTCCCATCCAAGTACTAACCAATGCCACACCTGCTTAGCTTCCATCATGCAGCAGAACCAGGGTACACGTTGGAATGGCTGCCGGCAAATGAGTCTTGGGCGCCCATGACCCTGTCACTGGTCCACCACTTGTCCTTCCTTGGACCACTTTTGGTAGGTATGGACCACTGCATACCGGGAGCATCCCTCAAGACCTGCGTTTTGGAGATGCTCTGACTAGCCAACACAATTTGGGCCTTGTCAAAGCCGCTCAGATCCTCGTGCTTGATCTCCTTTCCTGCTTCCAGAACCTGAAGAACCTGATAGACCCCACCCCCTGACAGGCGCCACTTTGACAAGATAATCAGCGTTATTCACTTACCTGTCAGTGAAAGTATACATAAGGCCCATTCGGCGATGTTCTGGGCAAAAACATCAGAGCTACACGATCATCATATCACCGCAGCCCCCACCTTTATTTCTCTTTTGTGTTAGATTTCCTTAGCTGCACATGAACGTCAGACCTTTCGTCTGTCATTATTACACCAAAACGAGGGGGACACATTAGGACATTCATCATTTGTCTCTGCTGTTGTTGTGGGTTTCCTCTACACCAGTGTGTTAGCTGCTTTTTTTGGACAGTATTACACAAATAACCTGGTGGAAACACAACTAATGCTAAAAAAGCAAAAACAGCAGGGACTATTTCTTCTCAGAGAAGCTGTGTGCTTCGGAGGGACAGGCCTGTCTAACCAAGACGTATCGTATTTTCCTATACAGGAAGAGCTATTGTGAGACGCTGTGATGTGCAGTCCATGATAGAAAAAAAGCGCCTCCTCTCGGCGGGGACGGGCCCTGACTCTGGGCAGCGGAAGTTGGAAATGAACTGTCAGCAGCGCGGAGGTGGAAACGCAGAGTAATTCATCTCCGGACCGAACACAAGATTGTGTGACGTCATCAGACGTCGGCGTTGTTACGGACGCGGGGCGCAGGTGTGCTTATCGTGGGTAAGGGATGCCATGTGGCCGTTTTGCCCCAGGTGGCGCGCCGGTGTGGGCCAGCACCCCCCCCCCCCCGATCAGAAGCAGCATCCCGCCCGAGCTGAGCGAGGTTGATCACGCTCCCCCCCAGTTCCCCTGCTCTGGAGATCACGTGAGGGGGTAGGGGGGCAATTCAATGACTTGGTCATAATGCACTGTCAGCTGAGATATCATGTAATCCCACCTTGGCCAATTAGGAGGGGGGGGGTATTTACATGGCTGATAACCAGCAGTCACTTCGTATTTCACAAGAGGTGATAGGACACAACACATACCCCTCCCTTATTTACGACACGTTAACGTCGGTAACTGACTTTAACAGCGTCAGCTCACACATGGTCTGGGGTCTGCTCACACATGGTCTGGGGTCTGCTCACACATGGTCTGGGGTCTGCTCACACATGGTCTGGAGTCTGCTCACACATGGTCTGGGGTCTGCTCACACATGGTCTGGAGTCTGCTCACACATGGTCTGGAGTCTGCTCACACATGGTCTGGGGTCTGCTCACACATGGTCTGTAGTCTGCTCACACATGGTCTGGGTCTGCTCACACATGGTCTGGAGTCTGCTCACGCATGGTCTGGAGTCTGCACATACATGGTCTGGAGTCTGCTCACACATGGTCCGGGTCTGCTCACACATGGTCTGGAGCCTGCTCACACATGGTCTGGAGTCTGCACACACATGGTCTGGAGTCTGCTCACACATGGTCTGGGTCTGCTCATACATGGTCTGGGGTCTGCTCACACATGGTCTGGGGTCTGCTCACACATGGTCTGGAGTCTGCTCACACATGGTCTGGAGTCTGCTCACACATGGTCTGTGTCTGCTCACACATGGTCTGGAGTCTGCTCACACATGGTCTGGAGTCTGCTCACACATGGTCTGGGGTCTGCTCACACATGGTCTGGAGTCTGCTCACACATGGTCTGGGGTCTGCTCACACATGGTCTGGAGTCTGCTCACACATGGTCTGGAGTCTGCTCACACATGGTCTGGGGTCTGCTCACACATGGTCTGTAGTCTGCTCACACATGGTCTGGGTCTGCTCACACATGGTCTGGAGTCTGCTCACGCATGGTCTGGAGTCTGCACATACATGGTCTGGAGTCTGCTCACACATGGTCCGGGTCTGCTCACACATGGTCTGGAGCCTGCTCACACATGGTCTGGAGTCTGCACACACATGGTCTGGAGTCTGCTCACACATGGTCTGGGTCTGCTCATACATGGTCTGGGGTCTGCTCACACATGGTCTGGGGTCTGCTCACACATGGTCTGGAGTCTGCTCACACATGGTCTGGAGTCTGCTCACACATGGTCTGTGTCTGCTCACACATGGTCTGGAGTCTGCTCACACATGGTCTGGAGTCTGCTCACACATGGTCTGGGGTCTGCTCACACATGGTCTGGAGTCTGCTCACACATGGTCTGGGGTCTGCTCACACATGGTCTGGAGTCTGCTCACACATGGTCTGCTCACACATGGTCTGGAGTCTGCTCACACATGGTCTGGGGTCTGCTCACACATGGTCTGGGGTCTGCTCACACATGGCCTGGGTCTGCTCACACATGGTCTGGAGTCTGCTCACACATGGTCTGGAGTCTGCACACACATGGTCTGGAGTCTGCTCACACATGGTCTTGGTCTGCTCACACATGGTCTGGAGTCTGCTCACACATGGTCTGGAGTCTGCACACACATGGTCTGGAGTCTGCTCACACATGGTCTGGGTCTGCTCACACATGGTCTGGAGTCTGCTCACACATGGTCTGGAGTCTGCTCACACATGGTCTGGAGTCTGCTCACACATGGTCTGGGGTCTGCTCTCACATGGTCTGGGGTCTGCTCACACATGGTCTGTGGTCTGCTCACACATGGTCTGGAGTCTGCTCACACATGGTCTGGAGTCTGCTCACACATGGTCTGGAGTCTGCTCACACATGGTCTGGGTCTGTTCACACATGGTCTGGGTCTGTTCACACATGGTCTGGAGTCTGCTCACACATAGTCTGGGTCTGCTCAAACATGGTCTGGAGTCTGCTCACACATGGTCTGTGGTCTGCTCACACATGGTCTGGAGTCTGCTCACACATGGTCTGTGTCTGCTCACACATGGTCTGGAGTCTGCTCACACATGGTTTGGAGTCTGCTCACACATGGTCTGGGGTCTGCTCACACATGGTCTGGAGTCTGCTCACACATGGTCTGGGGTCTGCTCACACATGGTCTGGAGTCTGCTCACACATGGTCTGCTCACACATGGTCTGGAGTCTGCTCGCACATGGTCTGGGGTCTGCTCACACATGGTCTGGTGTCTGCACACACATGGTCTGGAGTCTGCTCACACATGGTCTTGGTCTGCTCACACATGGTCTTGGTCTGCTCACACATGGTCTGGAGTCTGCTCACACATGGTCTGGAGTCTGCAAACACATGGTCTGGAGTCTGCTCACACACGGTCTGGGATTGCTCACACATGGTCTGGGGTCTGCTAACACATGGTCTGTGGTCTGCTCACATATGGTCTGGAGTCTGCTCACACATGGTCTGGAGTCTGCTCACACATGGTCTGGAGTCTGCTCACATATGGTCTGGAGTCTGCTCACACATGGTCTGTGGTCTGCTCACACATGGTCTGGGGTCTGCTCACACATGGTCTGGGGTCTGCTCTCACATGATCTGGGGTCTGCTCACACATCGTCTGGGGTCTGCTCACACATGGTCTGGGACTGCTCACACATGGTCTGGAGTCTGCTCACACATTGTCTGGGGTCTGCTCACACATGGTCTGGGGTCTGCTCACACATGGTCTGGAGTCTGCTCACACATGGTCTGGGTTCTGCTCACACATGGTCTGTGGTCTGCTCACACATGGTCTGGGGTCTGCTCTCACATGGTCTGGGGTCTGCTCACACATTGTCTGTGGTCTGCTCACACATGGTCTGGGGTCTGCTCACACATTGTCTGGGGTCTGCTCACACATGGTCTGGAGTCTGCTCACACATTGTCTGGGGTCTGCTCACACAACGTCTGGAGTCTGCTCACACATGGTCTGGAGTCTGCTCACACATGGTCTGTGTCTGCTCACACATGGTCTGGAGTCTGCTCACACATGGTCTGTAGTCTGCTCACACATGGTCTGGAGTCTGCTCACACATGGTCTGGGGTCTGCTCACACATGGTCTGTGGTCTGCTCACACATGGTCTGGAGTTTGCTCACACATGGTCTGGAGTCTGCTCACACATGGTCTGGAGTCTGCTCACACATGGTCTGGAGTCTGCTCACACATGGTCTGGGGTCTGCTCTCACATGGTCTGGGGTCTGCTCACACATGGTCTGTGGTCTGCTCACACATGGTCTGTGGTCTGCTCACACATGGTCTGGAGTCTGCTCACACATGGTCTGTGGTCTGCTCACACATGGTCTGGAGTCTGCTCACACATGGTCTGTGGTCTGCTCACACATGGTCTGGAGTCTGCTCACACATGGTCCGGGATCTGCTCACACATGGTCCGGGGTCTGCTCACACATGGTCCGGGATCTGCTCACACATGGTCCGGGGTCTGCTCACATATGGTCCGGGGTCTGCTCACACATGAGGGGGGGGGGTGATGACCTGGCGACCTGTCCATGGTGTCTCCCCACTTGCTGCCCAATGACTGCTGGGATAGGCTCCAGTGACCCTGAGAACAGATGAGAGGTTTGGATAATGGATGGATGGATGAATTGAATTGATGTGTACTTGTTACACACATGTAACAAGACAGACAAATTATGTGTTTCTCCAGATTTAACTGACTGAGACAGTAGTCTACTGTTGATTACACTGTAACACAATATCCGCTAATAATAATAATAATGATAATAATAATAATAAACTATTTATATTGCACCTTTTTAAACTGTTACAAAGTGATTTACAATAAAAACATAACAAATTAAACACAAAAAATATTAAAGCAAATTAAAACGGCATGTAATATAAATTAATTCATCAAAAAGCTGTTTTAAAAAAGTGGGTTTGTAGAAGCGATTTAAAAGACAAGAGCGAGTTTGCAGCCCTGGTCTCCTGAGGCAGGTCATTCCGAAGTGTGAGCCCAGACTGCAAACGCTCCAGCAGCTTTGTGTCTCAATCTGGACCTTGGAAAAACCAGGAATGATGCATCCGAGGATCTCAGGCAGCGGGAAGGGTCATGGGGCAATGAGAAATCTGATAAACAACTTGAGGCGAGGCCTCCCTGGGCTCTGTAAATAATCAATAATCTACTAAAATCAATTCCAACCGCAACAGGTAAGCAGTGAAGGGAAGGCAGGATGGGTGACGTGTGACCGTGTTTCCTAGTGTGAGTTAAAATCCTGGCAGTGGAGTTGCAGAAGAGCTGGAGTTGGGAGGGAGATTGTTTTACTGATGCCAGAGAGCATGGGATTACAGCAGGCCAACCGACTGGTCATGGAGGCACGGATACCAGTTTCCAGATGTTTGGTAGAAAGAAATGGTCTAATCCCTGACATGTTTCCGAGGTGATGGAAGTAAGACTGAACACGTGATTTAACACGTTTGTCTAAGAGAGGTTTTGATCAAAAATGACACCAAGCCTTCCACAATGCTGAATTATTGAAAGGAACAATGAACTAAGACTGTTTCTCGAAGGGTGTTCGCACTATCTTGACCTATGATCAATATCTTTGTCTCATCAACACTTAGCTGCAGGAACTTTGTGGGACATCAGTTGTGGTTGTCATGAAGGCGGTTCAGCAGGTTGACAGTGTTCCCATAGCTGTTCGCAGGGTCACAGCTAAGATAAAGCTCAGTATTGTCAGCTTAAAAATGAAAACTGATACGTCTACGTATAAGGTGGCCTAGAGGGAGCACATGAATGGAAAAGAGGATTGGACCCAGCACCGAACCTTGGGGCACTCCGCAGTGAACACCTGTTTCAGCTGACCTGGAATCAGCGATACCGAAACAGAAACACCTGTCTTTTAGGTAGGACTTGAACCATTGCAGAGCAGTGCCACTGATACCCACCCAGTTTCGAGACGGTCCAGTGTGATATCACGGTCATTGGTGTCAAAGGCAGCGCCAAGATCCAGGAGAACAAGAACGGATTTATGGCCTGCGTCAGTTGACTCATTGATGCCCTTCAGAGGAGCAGCTTCAGGATTTTCTTTTCTAAAACCAGAATGACATTTCCCAGATATCATTTTCATGAATAAAAGCTACCAGTTGATCTGCTGCTGCTACCTTTTCTATAACCTTAGCTAAAAAATTGAGTTTAGAAATAGGCCTAAAGTTGTTAAAATCAGACGAATAAAGAAACAACCTTTTTAAAGTGGTTGAACGATAGCAGCGGCACGGTGGCGCAGTGGTTAGCGCGGTCGCCTCACAGCCAGAGGGTCCTGGGTTCGAAGTTCGAACCCCCGGGGTTGTCCAACCTTGGGGTCATCCCAGGTCTTCCTCTGTGTGGAGTTTGCATGTTCTCCTCCGGGTGCTCCGGTTTCCTCCTACAGTCCAAAGACACGTAGGTCAGGTGACTGGGCTGTACTAAATTGTCCCTAGGTGTGAATGTGTCTTCACTGTGATGGGCTGGCAGCCTTTCCAGGGTGTTTCCCCGCCTTCCACCCAATGACTGATGGGATCGGCTCCAGCATCCCCCAATCTGGATAAGCGGCTTGGATGATGGATGGATGGATGGATGAGCAATAGCAGCTTCGTTTGTTTTAAATCAGGACTGGAAGCTGTCGACAGAGAGCAGTGTAAAGTTTGCAGAGTAGAGGGAGGAACTGTTAATTAACTCCTTTATAAATGTTATTAATTATTCGTGTAAATCAGATGCTTCAAACAGTAATTTAAAAATAGACTTGAGCGGGGCTAATTTGGCTTAGTGTTACCAAAGCTACATTTATGATAACAGTATGTTGAGGCCTAAAAAGTGAACCTACACCACTTTAGGCTATACGCCAGCATTAGATTCTCTGCATGACCTTGACTTTGAAATAGCTTTCATTTTTATTTTATTTATTTATTTATTATTTCCTTTGTATAAAAGGGCCAAAATGATCACTTGACGAGGACTGGTCGGTCACAATAAGTGGATTATGTAAACAGCATCAGTATAGGAATGAGTCCTGGATCAGAGCGGCGGTTGACGACTTGACCTACAGCGCCTGCGTGGTGTGGGAGGCCATGCCGCGGCCATAGCACAACACCACTTGAATGCATTGCTGTGTCACCTTGCTGTTCACTGCGGCTACTGCAAGGTGCTCCTCCACCCACCCACCCACGGTAATGTAAACTCACCTTTCCCCGGCGGCGCCACCAGATGTCAACATAGTAAAAGACAAAGGACGGCTGACATACACAACTGAGAACACAATGCATTGTTGTGTTGAAGCCTCGAAGTTAGATTCTCACTTACATAAAAGTCCGTTAAGTTACCGTCTTTTGGTGAAGGAGGCGACTCAATGACGATTCAGCCCATCAGCCAATGACATAAGCCCGCGCATTTGCCGCGAGATGGTATAAAAAAATGTATGCCTGTGGCGACATTCCCGCCAAAAAGCCCATGCGTCGCACAGGTCATGACGTGTTTTACGTCATCAGAGAGGATCGGCGGACCAAACACTTCGTTCCGGGAGGCGATATTATGAACCCTACATAGGCCTCGCCAAGACCCGCCCTACTCTGTCTGTGATTGGCTAACCCTATCCCTAACCCCACCCTAACCCTAATCTTAACCAACCTAACCAACGGAGGCAACGAGTACTAGCCAATCAGAGGCATCGGGTCTTGGCGTGGCCATAGTAGGATTCTGGGTCTTGGCGAGGCCTATGTAGGGTTCATAATATCGTTTCCGGGAGCGTCCGGATGGCGTGGCGGTCTAATTCCGTTGCCTAGCAACACGGGGATCGGCGGTTCGAATCCCTGTGTTACCTCCGCCTTGGTCGGTCATTTCTACAGACGTAATTGGCCGTGTCTGCGGATGGGAAACCGGATGTGGGTAAAACACACACACACTCTTACTTCCGTTGTTGTGGGGGACAGACTAGTCAGCGGTTTTGAGGCGACTCCTGGGAAGTGTACGCCAAAAAGGAGCCCAGCCAGAATCTTCAAGACGAGAATCTTCATCTGAAATAAAACAAAGCGTTACAAATCAGGATCATCTGTGATTTCTTATTTGAAGAGAAATCAAGAGATCAGAACGCCGAGGAAGCGCACGTATGTATGCTATATATGACGCGCTGCCTGGACACAAGTCGGGGCTTGATCACCCCCAGCTGGGTCGCTCGGGCGAGGGTCTCGGCTGTTAAGACCCGAAACACCTGGTGACCCCGGGTTCCAGGTTGCACCACATGTTGTATCAAAGAGCTGCCTGGTTTAAGGATCTCTGGAAGGATGACTTAGACGGACACCCGCTTGCTGAGTTTGAATCCATGGCGTCAGAATGTCGTTGGTCTTTCCAGTTAAAGGAACACAGGCACCTTTTCATCCATCCATCATCCAAGTCGCTCGTTCTACTTAGGGTCATGGGATGCTGGGGCCTATCCCTGAACAGGCCACCAGGCTATCACAGGCCCCCACCCCACCACACCCATACAATTTAGTATGGCCGAGTCACCTGACCTACTTGTCTTCGGACTGTGGGGGGAACCGGAGCCCCCGGAGGAAACCCACGCAGACACGGGGAGAACATGCAAACTCCACACAGAGGACGACCCGGGACGACCCCCCAAAGTTGGACTACCCCGGGATTCGAACCCAGGACCTTCTTGCTGTGAGGCGACCGCGCTAACCACAGCGCCACCGTGCGGCCGGGCCTTTTCCTAGATGGTTAATATGTGTAGGTGGGAAGAAGGACACACAGAAAGGGGTGAGACACAGGGAGCTTTGACACTGAACCTCTCTGGTTTTTTGTGCGGATGAAAACAACACTGCAGCGTTAACCTTGGACGCGCTGAGTGGCACTGCCCTTGGAGAGCCTAAAAATGACCAAAAACCAAATGGTTGGGAGGATGGGGGAGTAAAATGGCCGTCCTTCGTCCCTCTTTATCTTCACCAGTAACTCTCCGTGGTTTGGCTTGACAGTATATGAAAGAGATCAGCAAGAGAAAACGGGAAAAGGGTACATTTATCAACCCCACCATCTCCCATCCAAACTTTACACCCCCCCTCCCCTCCCCCCCTCTCTGGGCTCGGTAGCGCGTCTGAGAGAGGCACCCGGCTGAAAGAGGACTCGCACACCCACCCTTATCTGTGCGCGGCAGCAACTCCACCTTAAACCAGCGCGTGCGCACGTGCCGCTTCCCCATCAGGCGTGTCATCTTCTACAGATAAGCATGACAGAGGACACCCAGCGGTCTAAGATAGGTAAATACATAAGCCAACACGTAAATATCTGCGTCGCCTGTTTAGTTTCTGAAACGGTACATCCGGGTCGCTCCACCTGCGCGTGAATCTGAGTGAAATCTAACTTGGTGGAATCGCAGCCGGATGGAGAATGTAAAGATAAGCGCCATCCATCCCCTGGGAGATACGGCGGCGTGGCTAGTGCGCCGCCCTAACGGCTACCGCACTTCTGCAGCAAAGCACAGAGAGTCCCGGCAGCTCCCGAGATAAGGACTTGGGTCGGTCACGATGACGTCATACGAGTCCTGGCACCGGAACGACCGTCCCGACAGTTTGGGATTTTAGCAGTTTAGCAACTTCGTGAAAGAAAACGACACAGGCCCTGAAATGAGTTTTAGATCAATTGCACAAAACACGTTATGACGAGATATACCTGAAACGACCGTGAGCCGTCACAAAGACCGCGCGCAATTCACACGTGATCCTGCGCGTCATGTCACTATGTATGACGTGTCATTTTGACCGCCCATGGTCATTCTAGCGGTTTTTCAGTTCCGGTCGTTGTTTGGGACTGTTTAAGTTATATATATATATTTATTTATACACGTCAGGTTGTATAGGCCTTGTTACGTTTGTTAGATTAAATGTTAATTGTGGTGTCAGTCGTTTCCTATAACAGACATATTACAACGCACTAATATTTCAACTGGGTACTTACCTCGACAGAATATAGAGTTTAAAAACCGGCCGTCATTTTGACCGCCCGTGGTCGTTTTAGGTAGGAGTGAAATCCCGGTCGTTCTAGCGCTGAGCGCACCAGTGGATTGTGGGCCTTAATGCAGCGCTTTGTAATGAGTAGAGCTAACCGGAAACACATTATCTCCTCTCTGTACTTATTTCCTCTGCGTAGTATTTTAAGTGAGTTTAAGGACACATGCAAAACACCTCGTAAGCGATAATCCATGCTTCCATATTATTCAGGAATGAGTGTTGCCTGTTATTAGTCTCCTTCTCGGCTGTTAGGGTACAAGTAAAGAAACCCCTCTAATATCGGCGTTTATCCCTTCACAGTTCTCTGAGAATGGGGCTTAGAAAGCGAAATTCCTCGGCTCTTTATTCTGCCAGAGCGGCCCTATCATACAGCCAGACTTATCTGGCGCTGTCTCTCGCATACTGATCCCGGGCCTTGCAGGGGCTCCTGGCAGATGGCCGACCCGCCGTCACCCCTCCCGCTCCGCTCCCCAGCTTCCCCCGAGGTATCTCGTGTCTGTGATTCGCCTTCTTATCTCCTCAGCGCATACAGGGAGAGGCAGGCCACACCGACACAGGTCGCAGGGCCCCATCGCACCACACATCACAGTGAATTATTTAAATGGCCATGGGCGAGAGGTGAAATCCAACTTTTTCCTCCAACACGATAAGACTGGCCGGTCAAGTGGCAGCCATTACAGCGGGCACCGTGCTGGAGATCAGACAAACTAAACTAAAGTAGTTGCTCACCTAGCGGCCTCTTTCCAGCCGAGGCTCCGTCACCTGCTTTATTGCTCCTACTGTGCTTTGCATCGCTTAGCTTGCAAACTGTTGGAATTGGTAGTTTGCCTCATCCGGGTCTTAACGGATAGACTAGATTACCAGGATAGCGTGTTGGTGGGCGCAAGTCCCTGTGTACTGGGGTGGCATCCAGCGCGTCACCTGTGCCCCCGCCCATAGGGTCAGCGGTGGTGTCGGGAAGGGCATGCGACGTAGCAGTTTGCTGATCATTATGCGGATTGACGAGACCACACCGGACCGGTCGAGACGCCATACGGGATCGGTCAAGGCCAGGGTGAACACTGGCCGCCATTGGTGCTGTGCCCTCACAGGGTACCGATGGAACCTAATCCGCTGTGGCGACCCCTGAGAACCAGGGAACAAGCTGGAAGCAGAAGAATTTGATGATGATGATGATGATGATGATGATGATGATGATGATTAGATGGAGCAGAGTGAGCCCCATCCTTGTTGGCGTGTGCATGTAGGTATGTGAAAAAGCCAGGCGACCGCACGATTGGCTGAAGATCACAAACACCGGGGGCGAGCTTAACAGGGCGGGAGTCTATTACACGCCTGCCTCACCCCAAAGATATCCCCCCAGCAGGGAGGCAGCACCCGGAGCACTAGCAGGGGGGGGAGGGTGCTCCATTTTATTTTTAAATCAAGGCCTATTAATATTTACGACGCCTAAATAAGACTACACACACAATCGCTACTTATCACATCTTGACGGTGTTTGAGAATTAACGTTTGGTTACAAAAGCAGAGCGAAGGCTGCAGCACAACACGCCAACCTCTCGCTAAGGAGCCTGGCCTCTAATGCGGGCAGGCGGGCGGCCAATACACCTGGACACGTCACCTTTCCGGTTCACAGGGGTTGTTCCTCCCCCGAACCGCCACAAAACGCCCAGCAACCCCCCGTCACCGCTTTGCTTCCATCTTCATGTTGTGTAACACGCACACGCGCACACACACGTGATGGTTACAGCAGCATGTGGGTCAGTGTCACACATCTCTTCATTTCTACACAGACTCGGCCGGAGCAGCGCCACACACTGGCCGTGTTGTGTCACAACGTGTGTCGGTGGGCAGGCTGCAGCCTGTATTGATCCTGTATGTAATGGGATGGTTTAGTGATTTTGGCCCCCGGTAGCGTCCCCCAGGGTGGACGGGTCAAGGCGGAGGCTCCAGACGAAGCGCGATCCAACAAAGACCTGCACGGCAGAGCTGGGGGGAGGGTGCCTCCAGGTCCAGCGGCAGTGAAGCTGGAGGAAAAAATAAAATCTCTTTGTTGCGCTTTTACTTCAGCACCGGTTTTGCTCTTAGCTGCTTGTTTAGAGAGAAGGAGCACTTCTGACCTCTGATGACCAGCAGTTCTCCTGACTTCCTACGTTATATGACGCACTTACTGTAAGTGACTTGTAATGAAGGCTGCAGCAGAGGGTGGTCCTCAGTCGTCTAGGTCCTCCATGCCACTGGACTCTGGCCACCCCCTGCCCGGGACCGTGTGGCGGCTGCAGGCCTCTCCTCGTAAAAAGCTGTGACGCACAGGCGTCCTCCTGCAAGGGAACCAACCCAAAGAAACACGGAAACCCGAGGAGAGAGGACTCGAAGCAACGGGGACTTCAATGTTTGTATTTTCTTTTATTTCCATTCCACGTTGTTGTGAAACACCACAGGTTTTTTAAAATGCATGTGTAGATAAATGTTATTATTCTGATGGTGGTGGTGGTGGTGGTGGTGATGGTGATGTAGGTCTGTCTGAAAGCCTGCAGACCCTGACCTGATACAGTGCATTGTGGGTAAATCGGTTCACATTATTACAGGGGATGGATGCAGCAGCCAATGCAGCCAGACAGCCAGACAGAGAGGAATAATCTGTGGAGGGAAATTAGCTGAGTGAATTAGGAGCTCTGGCTGTTCGCCTTCTTTCATTTTGTGCTTACAGGAAAAGTTGAAACTCGTCCTTAAAACTCGTTATGTGGGAAAATGTGAAGGTCTGAACACCAGAGCCTGAACCCTGTCAGGCTCGACCCGCTCCTGTCGGTTCTGGCTCAGATTATTTAATTATTCCTGCGGGTTTGAGAGGGTCGCGATCTGAGCTGCGCTGGACAAATGAACTGGAACCGGAAGTGGAACTCTAATGTGTAAACGTGTGGAGGCTCTTCCACAGTTCTGGGTCTGATGTGTGTCAGAAATTATAGACAAGATAAGCAAAATAAAAGACTAAACCAACTCCAGAGGAGGCTTTGGTGACATCCTAGTCAACTGACAGCCTCTGAATAGGATGTCAGTTGACTAGGAGGTCCTTCAAAGCAGCCTGTGGATGAATGCGTCCCAGGCCGCATTGGAATGTGGTCCTACCGATGGGACCTCGGGACGCATTGAGGACACATTGGATGCACTCATACCTGTACTTAGAGCTGTTCACTTGTGATTGGGTCAGCCAAGACGCCTGCTAATGCCAGGTGTAAACAGCGTCAGTGACCTGCCCAGGCTACCACAGACGGAGAGTCACCAGGAACCACCCTGCTTTGGATTTGGGTAATAGAGTCACAGCAAGACATGGGACTACCGGACGAATAGAGTCACGGCAAGACACGGGACCACCGGAAGACATTTCCAGGTTATTGTGAGCCGTGATCAGAAAATGTTTTCATCTCTTACCCACAAGAAGTCAGAAACTCTCTCCATCACCATGCAACAGAAACAGGCCAATGACTTGAGTGGGTCAATTTAAATCTCAAACCCTCACCTTCTCTCTCCCTTCTGTCTCTTTGCTCCTGTTCACACACACAAAGACACACCCAAATCCCTCTATACTGGGCCAGATGCTGATGCCTTATCGTTGGTCATGAAGTGTAACGCTCCTTGTCTGTGTACGTGTCTGACATTTACCTATCAATGAATTCCTCTATTATCGAAGGTCGTCGCCTGTGTGTTTCTCTGAAGCAAAGATAGAAATCCTTGCCTAGAATTTACAGTTCCACACCTCAAACTGATTAATTTGGTTTATCATCTCATCTCATCATCAGCCGCTTCTCCGGGGTCGCGTCGCGGTGGCAGCAAGCTAAGTAGGGCACTCCGGACGTCCCTCTCCCCAGCAACACCCTCCAGCTCCTCCTGGGGGATCCCAAGGCGTTCCCAGGCCAGATTGGACAGGTAGTCCCTCCAGCGAGTTCTGGGTCTACCCCGGGGTCTCCTCCCAGTTGGAAGTGCCCGGGAACCTCCAAAGGAAGGCGCCCAGGAGGCATCCTAATCAGATGCCCGAACCACCTCAACTGGCTCCTTTCGACGCGAAGGAGCAGCGGCTCTACTCCGAGCTCCCTCAGGATGTCTGAGCTCCTCACCCTAAATTTTGGTTTAAAAAGTACCTGCAAGTGTAGGTGGCGCCCGCAGTTTATAATGAGAATGTTTATAACAATATTGCAGCCATATGCCGCTACATATGGGTCTCATAACGCTCAGAAACCTTCATATTTGCACAATATTACATGATGGTGGGTAAAACAAGGAAGGGGATTAAGTGCACGTGCATTGTGGGGAAGGACACACAGCAAACTCTATTCCCATTTATGATGTTCATGAAACAGCACAGTTTTAGAGAAGCAGGGCACACAGCTATTAAATCATCAACCAGCCCAGTCCCCGCTGACTTCTGTAGTGTTGTAAGAGCTGGACCTCCATGGGGAGAGATATCAGTTAGCTCTCGGCTTTTCCCCTTTTTGTTTTCATTTGTAAGTAGCCAGCATCTGTTCGCATGGCAATGGAGCTTGACAATTTCCCGCCAAAATAAGTGCAGAACATGGACGTCCGGGTAGTGTAGCGGTCTATTCCGTTGCCAATCAACACGGGGATCGTATGTTCGAATCCCCCCCGTTACCTCCGGCGTCGTCGGGCGTCCCTACAGACACAATAGGCCATGGGAAGCCGGATGTGGGTATGTGTCCTTATCGCTGCACTAGCGCCTCCTCTGGTCGGTGGGGAGCCTGTTCAGTGGGGAAGGGGGAACTGGGGGGAATTGCGTGATCCTCCCACGCGCTACGACCCCTGGTGAAACTCCTCGCTGTCAGGTGAAAAGAAGCGGCTGGCGACTTCACATGTATCGGAGGAGGCATGTGGTTCAGTTTCGATTGACTGCAGGTATTCCCATCCTTGTAAACAATACAGTGGCATCAGTAGAGACGACAGGACAGCTCTCATGACTCTCAGTAAGGCCAATAGCATCATCATCCTTCCGGCAGACAAAGGCAGATGCACTGTGAGAAAGTTATGACGTTACTTAGCGACATCAATATTTACGAGTCCCTGAAAGAAGACGAGACTTGGCCTCCACCAAAAAACGACGCCATAGGTCGTTTGTGCAAGCAGCTTATTACGACCTAGAGTTACGTTTTAAAGTTAAGCGACCTCTAGCGGTCGTGTAAATAATGACAATCCGGGTGTCTCGGGTGCTCGTCATTATACGACCTTTGACCTTCGTTACCAATCAAAATGCGACGTGCCAAGAGACGGGGGAGTGCAAGAACTGTGCATACTCTTTTAAATTGTTGGTTTCTTCACAAATCTTCCCAAACTATGTTTGCTTACTTTACACCTTCCCTTTGCATGAACAATAATAATGTGCCAATGTCCTCAAACAAGTACTTCATAATTAGCAGCGCTGCACGGTAGGAACAAATGACCTATGTGGTCGTATGGGTTGGAGGACTTGTTGTCTCTGGAGAGATCCGGGCAGTGGTTACAAGAAAAAGGTGATAGATTGTCTGAAGCTGTTAGAACAGGACAATGCTATTGACAGAATGTTGTAACACGGATTATACCCAGGGGGCGCTACACCTAGTCTGTATGGTTTACCTAAGATACATAAACAGGATGTGCCATTACGGACTATTGTTTGTATGATTAACTGAGTGACGTATAACATCTCTAAGTTTCTGGCATCTCTTCTGAACCTGTTGGTAGGCAGTAATGAGCATCACATTCAGAACATTATGGATGTTGTGGATCAGGTGAGGGACACCATTATGGAGGAGGATGAAACAATGGTCTCTTATGTTGTTACATCTCTCTTCATGTGCGTTCCTGTTGATGAAGCAGTGGAGGTAGTCTGTACGAAATTACAGGACAACCCCACCCTTACTAATAGCACCACCCTTAACCCTGACCAAGTGTGTATGTTCCTGAAGCTGTACTTAACATACAGGGGACAGTACTATAGGCAGAGGCATGGGTGTACTATGGGTTCCCCAGTCTCACCTGTAGTAGCCAACTTATATATGGAGGAAGTGGAAAAGAGGGCTCTGATGTCCTATCCAGAGACACCGCCTAGCCATTGGTTCAGATTTGTGGACGACGCCTGGGTTAAAATTAAATCTCAGGAGGTACCACATTTCACCGACCACATTAACTCAGTGGACACCACATCAAGTTCACCAGGGAGGATGGGGGACATGACAGGTTAGCTTTCCTAGACTGTGAAACTGCAGTTGGTGATGGGGGACATTTGATTGTTGATGTTCACCATAAACCAACTCATACTGATCAGTACTGAAGGTTGGACTCTCATCATCCACTGGAGCACAAACTAGGAGTCATCAGGACGCTGGACCACCGAGCTGACAACGTCCCCACCGACACAGCGGCCGGGGAAGAGGAGAAATCCCACATTAAACAGGCCCTGGCTAAGTGTGGTTATCCTAGCTGGGCGTTTGTCAAAGTCTGAAAGACGCCCAAACAGTGCACCACCCAATCAAAGAGAGGAGAAGGACCATAGCTGCCTAAACATAAACCAGTGGTGATTCTGTATGTGGTGGAAGTGTCGGAAAATCTGAGATGCGTGTTTTCCAAACACCACATCTCAGTTGCTTTCAAACCCCAAAATACGCTGCACCAGAAATTGGTCCACCCCAAGGATCGGGTCCCACGGCACAAACCGAGCAATATAGTGTATGCTGTTAAGTGCCGGGAGGATTGCTGTGACTTGTACATCAGGGAAACCAAACAGATGCTGGCCAAGAGGATGACACAACACGGGAGAGCTAACACGCCAGACCAGGACTCCACAGTCTACACCACCTACAGGCCAGCGGCCACTCTTTCAAGGATGAGGATGTGCACGTCCTTGATAGGGAGGAAGGCTGGCTTGAACGGGGAGTCAAAGAGGCCATCTATGTGAAGAGGGAACGACCATCCCTGAACAAGAGGGGGGTTAGGATGATGCAGAGACTCTAATACATGCATTTGTTTCATCCAGACTTGATTACTGTAATGTTGTGTTTTCAGCTCTGCCACATTCTAGTACTAAAAGTCTTCAGATGGTTAAGCATGCTGCAGCTAGAATCCTAATTAAATCTAGGAAATTAGACTATATTACACCAATTCTTGCCTCCCTTCATTGGCTTCCTATCCATGTTAGATCAGAATACAAGGTGCTTTTGCTGATTTGCTGATGTGTATATATATATATATACACACACACACACACACACATATATATATGTATATATATGTATATATATATTATATAATTTTTTACATGGTGATGCTGGTCAGGTGGCTCGGGTCCTGGGCTGTTCCGGTGGCGTCTGGACACTGCTTGGCCTCCTCCATTATAAGTGTGTTCTCCTCTTTCAATGTCGTGTTGTGTAAACTGTGTTAACACAACATCCATTGCACGTTGTCTATCTTGGGAGAGAGATCCCTCCTCCTCTGTTGCTCTCCCTGAGGTTTCTTCCTGTTTTGTCTCCCTGTTAAAGGGGTTTTTAGGGAGGTGTTCCTTCTCTGATGATGTCTAAGGACAGGATGTTGTGTTGCTGTGACGCCCACTGGGGCAAATTTGTAATTTGTGATATTGGGCTACACACATAACATAGATTTGATTGGATCTTACAAGGCTGTGATTGCAAGCGTTCCCCAACCCTCCGTCCATAGTACACATGGCCATTGTAACTCCAGTTAATGGTCGTCCCTATATTTGCATAGGCCACTGTATTGTTCATGAGGGTGGGACACCTACTGACGAGGCCATGGCGAGGTTGATTTCACTTCCGGTTAAGATTAGATTTCGCAGAAATATCAGCATGACATTATCTGTGGGTTTTTCTTTTCTCTCCTAGCGTCTGCACGGTGCAGCATGGCCTTCAAGTTTGCGCGGGAAGGCAGTCAGGTCCGGAATGTGGTCTGAACACATCAGCTGCGTGCAAAAAACGCATTGGTTTATACATTTAGTCGATTAGGGTTCACATCTGTCTGAACGTTGCCAAATCGAATGCGTCCACGTGCGCCTGAACCCAAACACTACGTCGTCATCACTTAAACGTGACGCATGTCTTAATAATAGAACGACCGAGGAGGTCATTTTGACGGAAATACAGTCCTGCCGCTCCATGAATGCCCCTGCAACTGCATGTGTTTGCATTAAAATGAATTTTAGAGTAACTGCACAACGAAAGTTGTGATAAGATCAACGTAGAACCACCACGAGCGGTCAAAATGACCCCGCGTAGTTTGCGCGTCATCGTGTGGGCCATGTCAGTATTTATGACGTGTGTTGGTGGCGTCGTTTCCTTCGCGAAGCTCGTTGCTCTGTCCTAGAAACAGACTAGCGCCCCCCAGTGGAGAGAAATAGTCTACACTTGATGTGTGATGATGTCCCAACATGTCTGGTTACAGACGCACCGTGACTACCACCGAGGCGCTGCAGCGTTTACAGGCGTTGGACGGCGGCCATTTTAAATTGTTTGAAAAATAGTATTAAAGTTGTTAAAATGTGAATTTTGGTGTCAGCTAGTTTCCTAACAGACACACTAACACATGAAATGCGTTAATATCTCAACTGGGTATTTCTCTCGACAGAATATAGAGTTTAAAAACCGGCGGTCATTTTGACCGCCCATGGTCGTTTTAGGCGGGAGTGAGATGCGCAGTAAATTGTCAATGACAGGACAGAAGAAGACTGCTTAGTAGTGGAGTCCGGGTCAAGTCATAACATCCTCTTTCACTAAGAGACATAAGTATAATTTCGTGTACTTGTCTCATAAAATAGAGCTCTGTTTGGTGCTCACCTTACGTTGTATATTACAGCCTGTTGGTCTGTTTGGAGCCATTATGCACTTAGACTCTCTTTCTCCCACGCTCCCTCTATGATATCTGTCTCTTCCTCCTGTGAGCGTGTGTGTGTGTGTGTGTGTGTGTGTGTGTTAATGACACTAGACAAGGTGGATGGAGAATGCTGCAGGCACCACTGGAGTGTGGCGCCATTGGCATAATTTGCAGCATCGTTGACATTGCACAGATGTGCAGAGCAGGACGAGGATACCTGGCCGGCACCACGTTACATCAGCATCCATATGCAGATTTGCAGGGTTCAACCAGTTTGTCTGGCAATAGCAGGGCAACTTTGGTGTGTGTGTGTGTGTGTGACGGGTTGCATGCGTGCCAACACGAGCATGCTCATGACTGTAGGTGGAGGTCGAGGACTTCGAAGGTCTGCATGACTGCCACGCGGGGAAGCATGTTAGCGGTGGGTGGCTCGGAGACTCTGTCAGGTTGTCAAACAGGCGCTGGCGCGGTCAAACAGGTGGTTGCAAGGGCAGGCAGGGTAAGCAGCAGTCTCCCTTGCCCTTTGCCCCCGCTGCAGATCTTTGATAGACAGCCACAAGCCCTCTTGGATATTTGAGAGGCCTCCTGCAGTTTTGTCTTGTGGGGAAAAGCGAAATCTTCCCCAGAAGGCAACGGATGACGTGAACGTGTTTTCAGTGAAGCGGATTTGGGCCGTTGGACTTTTGGAGTGGGGAAACTTCCTGAGTTATTCCTCTATGACCAGATTGGAAATGTTCTCCTGTTCGCATCTTGGCGTTGCACGGCGTGTTGCGGAAGCGTGGCAGGCTCAGCTGACCGGCGGTTCCGATATCACCCAGGGCGGTGTGGCGGCGGCCTCGCCTAGCGGCGCCTGTGTTTCTGGTCTGGTCGTGTGGAGTGTGGGGGGGTGTGTCGGAGGTGTCTGGCTGGGAGATGTGGCATTTGATCGGCTGGAGGAGCCTGGTCTGCTGCATCCTGTGGGCCCGGGGACCAGGGCCCTGCTGGAGCTGCGCCGGAGGAGGACACACCGAGCATGGTCTGACCGGGCGTGGATGCAGGGCAGGCTAAGCTAACTGCTAGCTCATGCAGACCGGCAGCCATTTTGGCTGGCGTTCGTCCTCCTGGACGGTGGAATATTTTGGATGCATTGTTTTCGTCCTTTGTGTGGCACTGCTGTGGACTGGGGGAGTGTGGTGTCTTCTGTGTACCTCGTACATGAACGAGATGACAATACATTGTTCCTGATTCCTGATACGGGTTTGCAGATGATGGTGCATACAGCGGGGAGGTCAGTGGGGAACAGGGATGCTAGAAAGCCATGTGGGTTGTCGAGAAATGGAGTCCTTAACCTGCTCACTTTGCAAGAGTTGAGCTTATTGTTCTTGCTAGCGCTCCAAGTTGCCTTCCTCGCCTCCTCCTTAAAGCTTTCCGGTCTGCAAACTTCAGCATTTCAGGGGAGCGGGGGCATCTCCGGAGAGGTGTTTTACAGAGCCGGGAGGAGAGAGAGGGGGGAGACACAGCCCTGCGGGGGAGCCATGCTGAGGGAGAGAGACCTGAGCACCAGGGGGGCTCTCCTCACAGCTTATCTCCTGCTCATCAAACAGCTTCTGATGCTTGACAGACGGGGGGTGGGGGTGGGGTGGGGGTTACACTGTGCCGGCGTCAGCCTACTTCGCAACATCTCCGAGACACTCGAGTGTCAAGTCGGAGCTTAAGGCAGTGGACGGGTTTCTAATACGGTAGCCACGGGTGTCCGTTGGTTCAGAGGACGGGCGGAGGCCCCAGCAGGCATCTCTCGACCTCCCGACCAAGTCCACTACCCCGTCCTTTTGACCCGCCCGCCCGTCATATCTGCACCTCGTTGTCCCGACAACCGCCACGTCACCCACGTGACGACCAACACGCTTATGTTTTGTAAACTGGCCAACCCCAACGCTTGACCTCCACCAGTTTGATTTCCACATTAATAACACTTCCTTAGTAGTTTCAGGTGAGGTCGCCGCCCCTGATTTAACTGACGTCACTGACACGCACCTGTTGATTAATACAGAGCATTCCCCAGCTGTTTCTGCACTCGATTCTGATTGGTCAATTGAGTCATGCTGTGGTCAGAGATTTCTGTATACCAGAAGACTGTTGCTAAGGTGTAGCCCTATCAGCGTCCCCCTTCATCCATCTGTCCGTCCATCCATCCGTCCATCCCTCCATCCGTCCATCCCTCCACCCGTCCATCCATCCGTCCTTCCCTCCATCCCTCCCTCCATCCGTCCATCCCTCCCTCCATCCCTCCATCCGTCCATCCCTCCATCCCTCCATCCGTCCATCCCTCCATCCATTCATCCATTATCCAAACCACTTATCCTGCTCTCAGGGTCGCGGGATGCTGGAGCCTATCCCAGCAGTCATTGGGCGGCAGGCGGGGAGACACCCTGGACAGGCCGCCAGGCCATCACACAGGGCTGCCACACACACACACACACACACACATACACACACACACACACACACACACACACACACACACACAGGGACAATTTAGTACGGCAGAGTCACCTGACCTACATGTCTTTGGACTGTGGGGGGAAACCGGAGCCCCCGGAGGAAACCCACGCAGACACGGGGAGAACATGCAAGCTCCACACAGAGGACGACCCCCAAGGCTGGACTACCCCGGGGCTCGAACCCAGGACCTCGTTAACCCGGGCGACCGTGCCACCCTGTTCAGTTCCAAATGGCTGTGCTTCATCAAGTCAACTTTGCTAGTATAGGCCGAAATCCCAAAGTAGTCCCAAAGGGCTTTATAATGAGTGCAATAAATGGCATCCCCTATCCTTACACCCATAGCTGCCCCCCCAATATGCTGAATACGTGATTGAGTAGGGACCGCGAATCCTTTGGTGTTTTTGTTTTGTTTTTGTTTTTTTTATAAGAAAGAAAGTCGCTGAGAGACATAAAGCCAGTCACTGGCTCTGACCATGTCCGGGGGGGGGGGGTGGGGGGGGCTCCTCCATGGATAAATCATATCAAGCCAATCAACACCTCTTTGACCCAGGGCCCCCATGCATAGCCGTGGGAACATGTTTCAAGTGGGGGGGGTGGGTGCTGTGAGGATGACGTAATATAAAATGTGGGGGGGGGTCCTACTCTGAACACTTACATGTAGATTAATCTGCTGCCCACAGCAGCGGCTGGGCCCTGGCTCGAAGGCCGAACGCTGACGATAAAGCAGCGACTACAGACACCGTTACTCACAAAGCAGGCGGTGGTCGGATAGATGTACACGACAGCGGCTACGCACTGGCTGTCAGGAAAGCCAAATCCACAAAATAGTAAACCACTGACGTCATGCAAAACAACCACTGACGCAGGAGAAACAGCGGCATCGGATCTCAATGCTAGCAATAGCAACAGCAGGCTAACGTGCAGGCCTGCTGGACGTGGTGGTGGTGCAAGAAAACATGGTCTTGCCTCATGCTGATCCTCCGAATGTGTTCCAGCTCTCGGGATTCATACTGATGAAACTTCTCAACATGTCCCGTATGTCCAGTTGTCCAGCGATGTCTCCGTGCACATGCATGAGTGTAAGGTGTGCAAGTCTCTTCTGGGACCTGCTGCTCCTCAACCAGGTTTTAAGGCATCTTTAAGGCGTTTTATTAGCTTCTCTGCTTCTCCAAAAAGAGTTCTGGTTTGAGGATTAAGTTCTGAGAGACCCGATGCAACCTCTTGTACCGTCTTGTCAACAGTCTCTTTAAAGACATCTCCCAGCATCTGGAGCTGCAGCTGCATCATGGGTAAACTGAGAGACTGTGCGTCCAGTACTGCAACCGGCTTCCCATTGGCTGCGTCGAGGACAGTCTTCTGCCTGAATGCCGCTGCTGTCGTCCATCCTCCTGCTGAGTTCAGAGGGAACCAAATCTACGGCCTCCTAGAATCCAGTTCTCCATCTGACCTCATAGCAGAGATTCGGCCTCTCTGGTTTGACGATACAGGGCAGGTGGGTTTTGCTTACCCTCGTCGGGCATTTTCAGCCCATTCTGGGTAGCACTCGCCTTCGCTTCGTCGATCATGCCGGCCACAGCGTCATCAGCTGTGATACCAAGCTAGTCTAGCTTGGTCTAGTCAGAAAGGCACGAACTGAGGAAGGCTCTTGGATGAGAGGCGAAATGTCTTCACGGATACATACCCAAGTCCACTTGCACTTGATTCAACTCCTTTGGGTTCACCATCGTCAGCTCGCATGAGGATGTCATTTGTCACTCTTAGTAGCGCTGTTTCTGCACTATGTTGGTGGCGAAAGCCAGATTGGAATTAATTGAAAAGATTTCGTTCTTCAATAATAATGATGATGCATTACATTTATATAACGCTCAATCTAGACACCCAAAGCAATTCACAGTGAAGGGGGGGGGGGACTCACCTCAACCACCACCAACGTGTAGCACCCACCTGGGTGATGCACGGCAGCCGTTTTGCACCAGTACGCTCGCCACACATCAGCTTGAGATGGAGAGGGAGCGATCATTGAGCGAATTGCACAGGAGGATGATTAGGTGGCCAGATGGAGAGAGCCTGGTTGGGAACTTTGCCAGGATCCTGAGGGAACCCCTACTCTTTGTAATAGCTGCCATGGGATCTCTAATGACCAACAGTGAATCAGGACCTTGGTTTTATGTGTCACGGAAGGACGGTGTCTCCTACGGCACAATGTCTCCGTCACTGCACTGGATTTTTTTTTTTGGGGGAGGGGGTTTGAGGTTATTGGCAGCAATGATCTCAAAGACCTCGAGGATCTGTTGTGCAATGATTTTTTTTTTATTATTAATTTTGGAGATGGTAGTTTCGACATCGGTCTGCAGTTATCTGGTTGGATTGGATGAAGGTCAGGTTTTTTTTTAAAAATAAGTTGGACGCTTGCCATCTTAAAACCACCAGGAACACAGCCAGAGGTGAGAGAGAGATTAATAATGGAGAGCGGGCTAGGGCCCGGGGTAGGCAGGACCTCTGTACAGAATTTGATGGGTATTACATCTACAGGACGAGAGAACAGGCGCATATGGGATACAGCGTCAATGATATTGTATAGACCAGGGGGTCCCCAACAGGCGGCCCGCGGGCCACGTCCGGCCCGTGACGGGTTGATTTATGGTCCGCGAGAATTTTTGGAGAAATGCCAGAGGGAATATTTTTTTTTTATTTCCCTACCAAAATAAGTAAATAAATAAATAAATAAACCTTTTAATGTTTTTTTGGAAATAAATAAAGTGTTTCTTCCTTCTGGTATTTCTACACATTTTGTTTGGGAACACTATTCCAAACATAATTTCAGCAATCAATCCGACAAGAAATGCTACCTTGTAACTATCAATTCCACCCCGCATTTCCCCTTGTGGGCTTGTCCAGCACCCCCTCACTTGCATATCGACACCAACACAAACTAACGAACAACATGCTGCTGGAGGTTGAGTGGCCCGTGGTTTTAAAAGTGGCCCTAAAAGTGGCCCGCTATGGAAAGTAATTGGGGACCCCTGGTATAGACAGACAAGAGAGTAGGACAGTAGAATGATGAATCAGAGGAAATATCTGCATTGAATATGACAAATTTTGTCAACAAAGGGGGACACAATGTATTCAGTGTACTGGGGAGGAGGCCGATACAGCAGGGTGGACAGGGTTTACAAGCCGGTCAGCGGCTGGACCATGGATTGTTTTTCTTGTCACTAACTAGGCCTGCAAAGTAGACAACTCTCCCTTCTCCCATGTGTTGGTCGAGTATGGTCAGCATTTCTCTCAGACGGAGGAGCTGGGCTCTGAGTTTGGATTTGTCCCACCTACGCTCCAGTGTTCTGACTTCCCTTCTCAGATGATGAATGTTGCCATTAATCCGGGGACAAGAGTTGGCTGAAGATAATGACCCGGTGGTGTAGGGAGCTGTGGTATCTAGCACGGAAGCACAATGATCATTGAACCGGGTTGCGAGATCATTAACATTGGGGGAGTCAGGTCGGGGGGTATAGGAATCAGAGAAACAGGATGGAGAAAGGAGCTGTGGACTGGGCATTGAAGAAGCTGTGCGCTTCTGCGGACGAGCAGGAGCCTGTGCTTGTGGTCAGAGACAATATCAAACATAGACAGAGGGCTCAGAGACAGAGCGAGGGCAAAAACAAGGTCAAGAGTTTGACCACGGACATTAATCAAGGTTAAGAGAGTCGGTACTATGTAAAAAGGTGGTTTCAAGAGAATCCGAGGGGGTCTAAAAGTCACCACGGAAGTACTCGCATGACAGCACATTCTCAAGTGAAGTGCGGACAAGGGTTGTAATCAGATGTGAGCTGTCTGAAAATGCCTTAGAAAATAAATCAATACACATAATAATATATAGCGTGGTCGGCTGTAGCCATTTGTCAGTGCTGAATATGCTGACCTCCGGAATTGTTCCTAGCCACTGTGTCCACTTACAGGCATCAACAGGACAAGATTGTAAAGAAAAAGAAAATGATAAAAAATAAGTGTATATTACTGAGAAAGCTGGAGACGTATGGATTAAGAGGTGTAGCTTATTCTTGGCTGAAGAGTTACTTAGAGAATAGACAGCAATGTGTACAAATCAATAACACTGTTTCACAACTTAGGAAGGTCACCTGTGGTGTACCACAGGGATCTGTGATTGGGCCGAAACCTTTTTTGCTTTACATTAATGATATTTGCCATGTTACTGATTCGTTGAAATGTATTGTTTTTTGCAGACGATACAAACATGTACTGCCCTGGCAATAATTTACAGGAACTATTGTCTTCCACTGAAAGAGAGTTGAAAACCCTCAAAACCTGGCTTGATGTCAATAGATTGTCACTCAATATAAAAAAAAATAAATCGAAAAGAAATTGACAAGGATATTAAATTAAAAATATGTGATGCTGAAATTGAAAGAGTGAGCGAGATTAAATTCTTGGGGGTGGTTATTGACCATACATTAACATGGAAACAGCATGTCCATATATATATATATATATAAGGACAGATTTCTAAGTCAATAGCAATACTGTATAAATCAAGAAACATATTAAATTATAAGGCTTTACATATTATTTACTGCTCACTCACACTTCCTTATATATCATACTGTGTTGAAGTCTGGGGATCACCGTATAAAACAACTGTTCATGCAATAGCTCTCTTACAAAAACGAGCCATAAGACTTACCCTTATTGGTAACACTTTAGTATGGGGAACGAAGTCACCATTAATTAGGTGCTTATTAGCATGCAAATTAGCAACATATTGGCTCTTAATTGGTCATTGTTACGTACTCATTACTGCCTTATTCTGCATGGCCTTATTATACAACCAGTAAGCCATTAACTATGAGTTTTCCCTCTATAACCTCAGAAGAAGTATTGTTTATTAGTAGTACCATCTCAATATGCTTTGCTTAGTATGGCCTTTATAAGGTGGTAGTACCACGAGAAGAGTTATTCTCCCTTACTAACACTTAATGAATATGGTCTGTTCTTACATAACAACACACAAAACTACAAGTGTTCATAGTGTTAAATTACTGTAAATTAAGTTTCTGTTACTTAGAATATGTTCCCCATACTAAAGTGACACCTTGATCATTACTAATTCACTAGTAATTAAGTTTCTGTTACTTAGAATATGTTCCCCATACTAAAGTGACACCTTGATCATTACTAATTCACTAGTAATTAAGTTTCTGTTACTTAGAATATGTCCCCCATACTAAAGTGGCATCTTGATCATTACTAATTCACTAGTAATTAAGTTTTTTTATGTTCCCCATACTAAAGTCTTACCGACTTATTAATAAGGTTGGCTACTATGAACATACTGACCCACTGTTTATGAAATCGCATGTTAAGAAATGTAATGATCTGAAATATTCCAAAACAATGCAAATAACGTATAGAGCTAAATCAAATCCACTCCCAGTCACCATGCAAAGGCTTTGCTCATCTCAAGAAACAAAGTAGAATTTAAGAGACGACTGTAAATTTACGGTAACAAAGGCTAAAAAGGAGGTTAAAAGGAGGTGTTTATCTGTTTTAGGTGTTTCAATATGGAACGGTGCTGATATTGATTTAAGAAGGCGTAGCACATTTCAGATTTTCAAGAGGACGGTTTGTAAAGCAGTTTTCGGGGGCTACAAGTGTCCATGGCTTTGTAAAGGTTGTTTTGTGTGTTCTCTTTCTATGATTTTGTTTCATTATTTCTTTCTACAGACTCTGTAACTTTATTTGGTCTTGTAAAAACTGTTGATGGGTAGCTTCAGCTGTCCTGAAGGACAGGCTTAAATATAAGCGTTGCGCTTCTGCCTGTGCCCTTTCAGTCACTGTTGTTACGTCTCGCCGCTCCACACCCGCTCTGCAGTGTAACCTTGGCCAAGGCTCGGCGTCTCCCCGCTCCACACCCGCTCTGCAGTGTGGGCGTGCCCGGAGCTCTGCCAACTCCACCTGATGCCTGTTTCCTCGTTACCCCTCCACTCACCTGTTGGCAATCACCTCCCTATATCTGGCTGTGTCACTCTCAGCTTGTTGCCAGTTCGTGCCGTTCCCTGGGAGAGTACTTGTGCTTGTCCTGCTCATCGAAGTTTGTTTACTTACCTGGATCTTCCCTGGAGATTTCTCTGTTGGACCTTCCTCGTTGCTCCCCTTCCCCTGTGCGCTGCTTTCCGTTTACGAAGAGGATTTCTTCACTCCAGCGTTGCTGTGATTTTCCGTTCTCCTTTGGTATCCTCCTGTTTACCCCCCTCCTGCCTGGATTAAGGGCCGACTCCACTGTTCCCGGATTAAAGGGCGACTCCACGGTTCCCGGCTTAAAGGTGGACTTCGCGTTTCCTGGTGAAAGTGGACTTCCTGAGTTTTCTCTTCAATAAATTAGCCTGTTGGTCCCGCTATATTGTGCCTTCTGTGTTTGTGCTCTTGGGGTCGGGTGCAAACCCTAACAGTACGAACTGGCCATGACGACCCCAGCCAGCACAGACGGCACACCCACAGCCAATCCGGTGCAAGCAGCCCTAGTAAAACAAATTCAGATTACCAACGCCCATTCCCAGCAATTACAAGAGGCTTCGGTTGCTGTGCAGGGTCTCCAGTCTCAAGTTCAACCCCTGCAAGCTTCTGTGGAGGCTTTAGCTGTCCAGCAGGCGGCGATGGCGAGTCAGCAGGCAGAGATCATGCAACAACTGCAGACCATTTCAGCAGCTCTTGCCAACCAGCAGCTGAACCAGCCTGTACCGCCAGCAAGTGCGCCCCCTGTGGCCGCCGCTCCAGTAGATCCTCCGGTTCCTGTTTATTTACCCCGTGGAACCATCATTACCAGTCCACGCCCATTTGACGGTAACTTTGAAACTTGCTCTACCTTCATTATGCAGTGTGAGCTTGTTTTCACACACCAGCCCACCGTGTTCTCCAGTGATGCTGTTAAGATCGCTTACGTGACCAACCTGCTCAGTGGTCGAGCAGCGCAGTGGGCTACGTCTTCTTGGTCCATGGGGGCCAGCTACTGTAACTCTTATAGAGACTTTGTCGCAGAGCTACGTAAGGTTTTCCACCATCCGGTAAGCGGTCGGGATTCTGACTCACGACTGAATAACATCCAGCAGGGCGGCGCCAGCGTCACAGATTACTCCGTCGACTTCCGCCTGGCTGCCGCTGAGAGCGGATGGAATGACCAGGCCCTGCGTGCCACTTTTCGTAGAGGATTGAGCGAGGCGGTGAAGGATCAACTTGCTACCCGAGAAGAACCCTCATCTCTGGATGACCTCATTGCTCTCGCTATCCGCATTGATGGACGTATCCGGGAGAGAAAGCGTGAGAAGGCCTTGCGTGGAACTTCCTTCAATCCCAGAACTACCTCTGCGTCAGACCGAACCGCTGTTCCCGTTTCCCCGGCCAATCCCTCCTCTGACTCTTTCGCGACAACGCCACCTGGGGATGTAGAAGAGCGGATGGAGGTAGGACGTGCTAGACTTACTCCTGCTGAACGGGAGAGCCGATTCAAGGCAGGTCTTTGCCTGTACTGTGGTCTTAAGGGGCACCGACTCCGCGACTGTCCCTCACGGCCAAAAGATTAGGCTTACCAGGACCAAGGGAGATCCTAGTAAGCCGCCTTTCCTTCTCCCGTGGGTCCGAATCTCGTGGCCATCTTGTTCCTATTGCTTTAGTCTGGGCGGGCCAGAGACTTTCCCTTGGAGCCCTGATTGATTCCGGAGCAGATGATAGTTTTATGGACCTTGACTTTGCCTCGCAGGCAGACATTCCCCTTGAGTCTCTTGGGACCCCCATTGATGCGTTTGCCTTGGATGACCGGAGATTAGCCTGTATCACACAGCGGACCGTCCCCGTTACTCTCACCGTTGCAGGTAACCACACAGAGACAATGCAATTTTACATCATACGTTCCCCGCTTAATCCAGTTATCTTGGGACGCCCCTGGCTCAGACACCATGAACCCCACATCTCTTGGTCCACAGGCACAGTCCTTGGATGGGGCTCTACTTGCCATGCCCAATGCCTTCGTGCAGCTCCTAGTGCTACGCCTTTGAGCTCGCCTACTCCCCTGCCTCCTGATCTCTCCTCCGTGCCCCCTGTGTATCATGACCTTGGTGAGGTATTTAGCAAGACCCGTGCTAAGTCACTCCCGCCTCACCGCCCGTATGATTGCGCCATTGATCTCCGTCCTGGGGCTACTCTTCCCAGTAGCCGCCTCTACAACTTGTCACTCCCTGAGAAGGCGGCCATGGATGAGTACATCACCGAGTCCCTTGCTGCAGGTCTCATCAAGCCCTCGTCTTCCTCTGTTGCTGCAGGGTTCTTTTTTGTGAAGAAGAAGGACGGGGGACTTCGACCTTGTATTGACTACCGGCAACTGAACGCAATCACCATTAAGAACAAGTACCCGCTTCCACTTATGAGTTCGACTTTTGAGCCTCTCTCACAGGCGACCATCTTCACCAAGCTAGACCTGAGGAGCGCTTACCACCTCGTGCGAATCAGGGAAGGCGATGAGTGGAAGACCGCCTTCAAAACACCCCGAGGCCACTATGAGTACTTGGTGATGCCGTTCGGACTCACAAACGCACCAGCAGTGTTTCAGGCGTTTATGAACGACGTACTCCGTGACATGTTGGATGTGTTTGTCGTCGTTTACCTGGACGACATCCTCATTTTCTCCCAGTCTCTTGAGGAACACGTCCAGCATGTTCGCAGGGTACTGGAGCGCCTCCTCCAGAACCAACTCTACGTCAAGGCGGAGAAGTGCCTGTTTCACTCCCCCTCTGTGGATTACTTGGGATTCATCGTAGAGAAGGGACGGACCAGAGCAGATCCCCGCAAGGTCCAGACAGTGGTGGACTGGCCGGAACCTACCAACCGTAAGGAGCTGCAGAGTTTTCTAGGGTTCGCAAATTTCTACCGGAGATTCATTCGCAACTACAGCCAGCTGGCAGAACCGCTTACTGCGTTGACCTCCCCAGCCAAACCCTTCATCTGGTCTCCTGCTGCCAGCTCTGCTTTCCAAGTCCTCAAGACAAGGTTCACCTCGGCCCCAGTGCTGCTCCATCCTGACCCCAAGAGACAATTCGTGGTAGAGGTTGATGCCTCGGATTCAGGCGTAGGGGGGGTGCTCTCCCAGCGGTCGGCTGAGGACCAGAAACTCCATCCTTGCGCCTTTTTCTGCCGGCCGAGCAGAATTATGACGTTGGAAACCGGGAGTTACTGGCTGTAGTGGCTGCTCTGGAGGAATGGCGCCACTGGCTCGAGGGCGCTGAGCACCCGTTTCTCATCTGGACGGACCACAAGAACTTGACTCACCTGAGGGCAGCCAAACGTCTCAACAGTCGTCAGGCTCGGTGGGCTGGCTTCCTGAGTCGTTTCAACTATGTTCTGACTTACCGTCCTGGGACACGCAACGTAAAGGCTGACATCCTGTCTCGGCTACACCCGAAGGAAGGCGCGTTTGAAGAGCCTGAACCCATCCTCCCTGCGGCTAGAGTGGTCGGTGTGGTCACTTTTGGTCTTGAGTCGGCTGTTCGCACTGCCCAACGTGCTCAACCCGCTCCGAGTAACGTGCCACCCCGTCGCCTCTTCGTCCCAGATGCTGTTCGGTCTCGAGTTCTTCAGTGGGGTCATAGCAGTCGTTTCTCCTGTCACCCAGGAGTTAGTCGTACCCAGTCGTTCGGCGCTTCTGGTGGCCAACTATGCGGGAGGATGTCAAGAGCTTTGTAGCGGCCTGCACTGTTTGCGCCCGCAGCAAGGCCTCTCACCAGGCGCCATCTGGTCTGTTGCAGCCACTCCCTATTCCTAGCCGCCCCTGGTCTCACGTGGCTTTGGATTTCCTTTCCGGACTACCACCTTCTCGGGGAAACACTGTGGTTCTCACCGTCATAGACCGTTTCAGCAAGGGCGTCCATCTGATAGCCCTTCCCAAACTTCCTTCGGCTGCTGAGACCGCGGACCTCTTGATGCAACATGTCTTCCGGCTTCATGGCCTGCCATCAGATGTAGTCTCCGATAGAGGTCCTCAGTTCACCTCACAAGTGTGGCGTGCATTTTGTAAAGGCATCGGAGCCACAGTAAGTCTGTCTTCGGGCTACCACCCCCAAACAAATGGTCAGACCGAGAGGGCAAACCAGAGCATGGAGACAGCGTTGCGTTGTGTATGTAACAGCAAGCCCTCCACCTGGAGTGACTACCTACCGTGGGTAGAGTACGCCACCAATTCCCTAGTCAGCTCTGCATCTGGACTTTCTCCATTCGAGGCATCCCTGGGGTATCAACCTCCCCTGTTCGACCCACAGCAGGATGAAGTGGCCGTTCCCTCCGTACAGCTCCACTTGCGACGCTGTCAGCGTGTCTGGAGGACCATCCGGACAGCACTGCTCAAGGCTGGGGAGCGCGCTCGCAGAGGGGCTGACCGGCGACGTACCCCTGCGCCGGAGTACAAGAAGGGACAGAGGGTCTGGCTGTCCACGAAGGACGTTCCCCTCCAGACAACCGACAAGAAACTCTCGCCCCGCTTCATTGGTCCTTTTGAAGTCCAGAAAGTCCTGAGCCCGGCAGCTGTTCGGCTGAAGCTGCCTTCCTCCATGCACATTCATCCTGTCTTCCACGTCTCTCGAGTTAAGCCCGTCTCCAGCAGTCCTCTTATGCCCCCGGTTCCTGAGCCTCCGCCTCCGGAATTTGTAGATGGTCATCCTCAATGGAGGGTCCGCCGGCTGCTTAAAGTCCGGCGCTGCGGCCGCGGGTTCCTGTATCTCGCGGACTGGGCAGGTTATGGACCTGAGGAGCGCAGTTGGATTTCGCGGAAGCTCATTATGGATCCCTCTCTCCTCGCCGACTTCTACCGTGCCCACCCGGGGGCGCCAGGTCAGTCGCCAGGTGGCTCCCGTAGAGGGGGGGGTACTGTTACGTCTCGCCGCTCCACACCCGCTCTGCAGTGTAACCTTGGCCAAGGCTCGGCGTCTCCCCGCTCCACACCCGCTCTGCAGTGTGGGCGTGCCCGGAGCTCTGCCAACTCCACCTGATGCCTGTTTCCTCGTTACCCCTCCACTCACCTGTTGGCAATCACCTCCCTATATCTGGCTGTGTCACTCTCAGCTTGTTGCCAGTTCGTGCCGTTCCCTGGGAGAGTACTTGTGCTTGTCCTGCTCATCGAAGTTTGTTTACTTACCTGGATCTTCCCTGGAGATTTCTCTGTTGGACCTTCCTCGTTGCTCCCCTTCCCCTGTGCGCTGCTTTCCGTTTACGAAGAGGATTTCTTCACTCCAGCGTTGCTGTGATTTTCCGTTCTCCTTTGGTATCCTCCTGTTTACCCCCCTCCTGCCTGGATTAAGGGCCGACTCCACTGTTCCCGGATTAAAGGGCGACTCCACGGTTCCCGGCTTAAAGGTGGACTTCGCGTTTCCTGGTGAAAGTGGACTTCCTGAGTTTTCTCTTCAATAAATTAGCCTGTTGGTCCCGCTATATTGTGCCTTCTGTGTTTGTGCTCTTGGGGTCGGGTGCAAACCCTAACAACTGTTTTGAGTACATTGTTTGTATTGTAAACATCTGTTAATTGTGGGTGACTGAATAACACTTAAACTAAACTAAACCAGGTGTATTCTTCTCGACGTTATTAGTTTGACTGGACAATCGTTTTCCTTGAAATGCGCTGTAGAACCTGATAATGTAATAAATTCCCAATAATGTAATAACCCCGATAATGTAATAAAAATCTGCTCTTGAGTCCATTGAAAATGCAATAAAACCTGATAATGTAATAACTTCCTGATAATGTAATAAAGTGCATTTCCCAATGATGTAATAAACTTTTTTACCAATAATGTAATAACCCCGATAATGTAATAAAAAATCTGCTCTTGAGTCCATTGAAAATGCAATAAAATCTGATAATGTAATAACTTCCTGATAATGTAATAAAGTGCATTTCCCAATGATGTAATAAACTTTTTTACCAATAATGTAATAACCCCGATAATGTAATAAAAAAATCTGCTCTTGAGTCCATTGAAAATGCAATCAAACCTGATAATGTAATAACTTCCTGATAATGTAATAAGTGCATTTCCCAATAATGTAATAAACTTTTTACCAATAATGTAATAACCCCGATAATGTAATAAAAATCTGCTCTTGAGTCCATTGAAAATGCAATGAAACCTGATAATGTAATAACTTCCTGATAATGTAATAAAGTGCATTTCCCAATAATGTAATAAACGTTTTACCAATAATGTAATAATGTGTTACATTAACGGGACGTTATGACATTATCAGGTTAGCCTTCGTTTCCCTGGTCCTGATAATGTAATAATTCCCCAATATTGTAATAATTTAACAGCAGACCACCCATAAATGGATTCAAGTGGTGATGCTGTTTAAGCATCGCAAGCTCGAGAGGTCTAGCGCCACCGATAGGTCAAAGTTGGACGTGCATGAATGCTCTACTCTTCCTCAAATCGACCTCCAAACTACTTCCACACATGCTTTTTCTCAGTTGGATCATTTTATTACATTATCAGGAAGTTATTACATTATCAGGTTTTATTGCATTTTCAATGGCCTCAAGTGCATTTTTTTTATTACATTATCAGGGTTATTACATTATCGGGGATTTATTACATTATCAGGGTTATTACATTATCAGGTTTCATTGCATTTTCAATGGACTCAAGAGCAGATTTTTATTACATTATCGGGGTTATTACATTATCGGGGATTTATTACATTATCAGGGTTATTACATTATCGGGGATTTATTACATTATCGGGGATTTATTACATTATCAGGTTCTACATGCGCTGCTGAAAGCGCGGCCTAACCACTTCAACATCCACTACCCATGAGCTGAAATCCAACTTCTCTGGTCCTTTTAGAACTGAAATGCCGACCGCCCACACAATCTCTGGCCTCTGCTGTCTCTGCAGTACCAACGGCACATTGCGTATCAGTTGTTTTAACAAAACGTGTGCCTGCTGCTGCCCGTTACTGACTCGGCAACACACACTAGCGAGCTAATGTAGAAAGGCAGGCCTACTTGCGTCATGTGTTGGTCAGTTAAGTAATAGTCTTATAGTATGTTTGTTGATAGCACTACCAGTTATCTATACGACAATCCCATCGGGCCACAATCTTCTCTAGAAGTTACCAAATGGGTCACTAGTGAGTATTGATAGTATAATAGGGTGCATTATGATTTTGCCTGGGTACTGCTACGATGTAGAAATCTGGTGATGAGTCAAATCAAGTCAATTTTACCTGCAAAGCCCATGATTACAAATTTGCCTCATTGAGCTTTACAGCAGCACAACATCTTCTCCTTTGACCCTCACATCAGATAAGGAACAACACCCCCAATCCCCCACCAAAAAAAAAAAAACAGAAAACTGTAAGAGGGAGAATAATTAGGAAGAGACCTCAGGGGGAGCAACAGAGGAGGATCTCTCTCAACGTGCAATGGATGTTGTGTTTACACAATACGACATTGATAGAGGATGACAGAACTCTAATGGAATTATAAGATATACGGAGAATAGGATGAGTAGGATGCCAAGCAGTGTCCAGATGCCAGCGGAGCAGCCCAGGACCTGAGCCACACGACCACCGTCACCATGGAGACCTGACAAAAGGACAGACTACACATGCACACAGGGGGGACTCGCATCACACCATTCACATACAAAGAATAGAAAGGAGAAGACATCATTCAGAGAGAGAGAAAAGCATGTGAGGGAAGAGAACAGTTTGCAATAGTCAATATTATGAACTCAAATCTTGTCGGCAGAACGGTGGTTAGTAAGTTCACTGAGACAGAAGCTCGCCTGCCATGCAGCACAGGTTGTGAAGTACTCAATTTATAGGCAACTAATTGTAGGTTAAGGCAAAAAGATGAGTTTTAAGTTTGGATTTAAAGGACTCAACAGACTCTGATGGTCTGGTGGCAGCAGGCAGGTTATTCCACAACAATGGAGCCTGATAGGAAAAGGCCCTGCTGCCACCAGCTGACTTCTTTTTAACTTTGAGTACACACAGGAGCCCTGTATTTTGAGAGTGAAGAGCTCGAGATGGCATGTACGGTTTAAGGAGATCAGACAGGTAAGATGGGGTAAGCCCATTTAGGATTTTATAAGTCAGCAGAAGCACCTTGTATTCTGATCTAACATGGATAGGAAGCCAATGAAGGGAGGCAAGAATTGGTGTAATATGGTCAACATTTCTAGTTTTAGTTAGGATTCTAGCAGCAGCATTCTGAACCATCTGAAGACTTTTAGTGCTAGCATGTGGCAGAGCTGAAAACACAACATTACAGTAATCAAGTCTGGATGAAACAAATGCATGTATTAGAGTCTCTGTGTCAGCCATGTAGAGACCGAATTTTAGCTATGTTACTAAATTGGAATAAAAGAGGCAGTCTTGGTGATTAATTTGTTTATCAAAGGAAAGTCTGGGATCAAACGTAACACCAAGCTTTGCGGCTGCCACACTTTGTGACATCACGAGTTGTCTACTTGATCAGATTGGTGTCTGTGTCTAACATGGCCAACGACCAGCATCTCAGTTTTATCTGAATTCAAAAGCAGGAAATTTAGTGACATCCATTTTTTTTTTTTTTACAGTAGCCAAGCAGGCCTCTGAGTTAGTCATTTGAGGACGATCATCAGCCCTTATAGGCACTTAAAGCTGAGTATCATTCACATAGTGATGGACATTTATTGTATGACTGCATATAATTTGTTCAAAAGCTGAAATAAAAAGAGAGCCAAGTAGAGGGCCACAAACCAAGCCCTGAGGTACGCCATATTTAATGTCAGAGAATGTTAATGTAATATTATTATAGCAGACGGACAGTGTTCTTCCAGATAAGTAGGACTTAAGCCAAGATAGAGCTAAGCTAGCGACACCAAAATTACAATTTATTCTATCTAATAGAATAAAGTGATCAATGATGTCAAAGGCTGAGCTCAGGTCCAGTGGTAGAAGCAAAGAGCTGGAATCAGAGTCCATAGCTAGTAGAAGATAGTTCACCACTATGGTCAGAGAAGTTTCAGTGGAGTCACAGGCCCTGAAAGCTGATTGAAAAGGTTCATATAGATAGTTTTCTTCTATATGGGTCAAAAGTTGTTGACGCACAACTCTCTTTCGCACTTTAGAATAGAACTGAAGATTAGAGACTGGTCGATGGCTATTAAGTGAGCCTGGATCAAGGTGCAGTTTCTTAAGTAGAGTTTTGACCACAGCTGTTTTAAAACAGCTGGGAACAGTGCCAGTATTAAGTGACAAATGAATAACATCTAGCATTGTAGGTCCCAGGAAAGGCCAGAGGTCTTTCAAAAGTTGCTGGTAAAGGATCAAGTAGGAAAGTTGTTGGTTTAGAAGCTCACACGAGCTTAGTCAAAGTATCAAGACAGATAATACAAAAATCCTGTTCTTACAAAAGCTGTAATAACAGGGACTATCAGTCACTCACTGTATATGAGTCACTGAGATGAGGCAGACAAATATTATTTTCTGCTCCCTACATGATGATTACATGTAATTACATGGATTCATAATGTTTACCAAGCAGCAGTGTCAAATAAGTCCAGATAGATGAAAAGATTAACTAATATCATGAACATCCTCCAGCTAATAAGGTTTTCATATCAAGTATCTTCCCAGGCTGACATAAAATAAACTTAGGTTACTATGAACGTGCCTATCAGAAAGCATGATCATCATCACATGGTGTATCAACAAATCTAACAAACCTCCCAAATCTCATCCCCAATGATTTCCAAACCAGGTATCATATTTGTAAAAAAAAGACATTTGATCAATTTTTGGTCAGTTATGTCAACAACAAAAAAAAGACTGCCACAACAAACATACTTTGCTTCTGAATTCAAATATCATATTTCACTTTCTAGTGCCTCTTCTTCCCTTGACATAATGCTCTGGCATCGAGGAATTGTAAGCTGGCTTAGCCTATGGCGGTTCCTGTGGTGCCTGAAGCAGACGCCACTATTTCCTCCATTTCCTTCTGCTTTGCCACTTCTCTGTTGGTTGATGTCTCCCTCGCGGAGCTCACGTCGTCCCCACCCGGTCTCTCCTTCACCCAGAGCCACGTGCAGCCGGCCTCTTTCCTTGCTCCAGGTTGGAGATGTTGCTCAGCTCCCCTTTGGCCTCCTTCCATCGGAATACCCCCAGCATAAGGCCCGAGGATAAGCCCGAGGTCAGAAACTCAGGAAGCAAGAGCTCTTCGCCTTAGCAGAGAAATGAAATGCAGCTCTCTCCTCGTCTCTCCATTGTTCGGTTTTAGACCCTCACTTTTCCGCCTCTTATCTTTGTCAGCATTTACTATTCATGCTTGAGAGAAAAACTTCCAAGGAGAGAGGGAGACAGATCAATTCTTACTTCAGCAGTGGGCTAATTCCCCTTCCAGTGTCCATACAGACATTAAAACTGGACACTGTTAAGTGTTTCCCATGTATTACACAACAGTCACTGCATGTCACATGTTCGCCATGCTTTTGTCACCAGCACTTCAGCAGGGGAAACCGCACAAACACTTGGGCAACAGGCAAAAGCTGCCGGATGTTGACAGACTCAAGACGCTCGTCAACGTCGCAGTACTGAACCAAATCCCGCTCGAGGGTGACACGTTCGCTTCGTGGGGAAAACTTGGCTCTGCGATGCAGTGTCTTATTCATGCAAGTTCATGTGAGGCCACACATTTTAGAAATTCAGATTGGACGATAGCGAGGATGACTGACTGAACAAGCTCCACTGGACCCAGGAGAACCCCCGAGGGGCCTTAAAAAGACACAACTTGGGCTGGGAGATGCACACCTCACATGGTCAATAGGCTGGTATGTGGGTGCAATGCACTTAACCTGGTGATCAAAAACCGCAGGTAAGTATTGCTGTTTTTTTTTTAAACTGGTCCAAATGACTGGACAGAATTGCCATGAGCAATTAAGATGCTTTGAGTCAGAGCATGCTATTTATAATCCCTTTTCCAGTGGATAGGTATTACTCATTAAACTTGCAGTGCCAAAGCAGAGATAGATAGATAGATAGACAGACAGACAGACAGACAGACAGATAGATAGATAGATAGATAGATAGATAGATAGATAGATAGATAGATAGATAGATAGATAGATAGATAGATAGATAGATAGATAGATAGATAGATAGATAGATAGATAGATAGATAGATAGATAGATAGATAGATAGATAGATAGATAGATAGATAGATAGATAGATAGATAGATAGATAGATAGATAGATAGATAGATAGATAGATAGATAGATAGATAGATAGATAGATAGATAGATGGATGGATGGATGGATGGATGGATGGATGGATGGATAGATAGATAGATAGATAGATAGATAGATAGATAGATAGATAGATAGATAGATAGATAGATAGATAGATAGATAGATAGATAGATAGATAGATAGATAGATAGATAGATAGATAGATAGATAGATAGATAGATAGATAGATAGATAGATAGATAGATAGATAGATAGATGGATGGATGGATGGATGGATGGATGGATGGATAGATAGACAGACATCCCAATATACGTACGTACAGGGCATTTACAGTGATTATCATTCATTTCTTTGGTTTTGGAGGATTTGGTGACAAGTGGTTGCCACAGTGGTTTGCTTTGACACCGCAGATCCAGGAGGTCCACTCCCAGTGAACGTGATCCTCAGCATGCAGAAGGTGCTCACGTGCAGGTTACAACTATGAACGGTCTGGGGTTTCGGGGTACGCCAGGCATGGTTTGCTTGGCTGTACAGAGTGGCCGTGGGACAGCGTTGAGGAGATGACCCAGTGGGAGCATGTTGTCTGAACTCGTTCTTGCCAAATGGTGACTTGAGTCGTAGTCAGCTTTACTCGCAGTGTCCTGTGGCTCTTAACGCCATCTTACACAGACGGAGTAAAAGCTGCAACAAAACAAGCTAAACCATCACCATTTTGTTGGTAGCATGCATTTTTTCCAAATGTAATTCATGTAAATAAAAGCAATGAAATTACAAACAAATCAAATGATGTTTCATGTAAATAACTTTTTTTAACATTCACTTATAAGTACAACAATGAGGGTGTAAGGACAGGATGTGGTGTTGCTGTAGAGCAGTGGTTCTCAACCTTTTTGGGGTCCTGGACCCCCTGCGTATTTCTGATCTACCCTGAGGACCCCTCCACCTGATCTTGGGGGAGGGGGGGGTTGCAATTTGATAGAAACAGTAGAAACTGCATTTTAAATTGCATTATAGCATTTATTTACTCTTTGGGGCAAAAATAAGAGCTTTCAGTTGTAACTTAGATATAGTTAACACAGCAGAATTCTTATGCAGTAACTTTCAGATATATGTAACAACACAGAATATGTATTCAGTAACTTTCAGATATATGTAACAAAACAGAATATGTATTCAGTAACTTTCAGATATATGTAACAAAACAGAATATGTATTCAGTAACTTTCAGATATATGTAACAACAGAATATGTATTCAGTAACTTTCAGATATATGTAACAACACAGAATATGTATTCAGTAACTTTCAGATATATGTAACAAAACAGAATATGTATTCAGTAACTTTCAGATATATGTAACAACAGCATTTTTATGCAGTAACTTTTAACAATGCAAACGGGAGCGAGATCTCTTAATTAAAATACAATAAATTACACTTGTGAAACAGATGTAATTAGAGGAAAAAGTCCCGTTACCCTTTATAGTTTAGGTAGGTAAAGGTCTCAGTCACATTTGAGTAAAATAATCCTGTTTCTATAAATGTCATAGGATCTTTTTTTTAAAGATATTTTATTTTCACGGACCCCTTGCAATTACACCACGGACCACTAGGGGTCCGCGGACCCCCGGTTGAGAACCACTGCTGTAGAGCCCCTTGAGGCACATGTGTAATTAGTGATATTGGGCTGTACAAATAAACCTGACTTGACGATGAAGCGATGTACTCACGACATTGTGTCCGTGGCGTGCACGTGGTATTCCCTCGACGTCGTCACTAAAGAAAAACCCCTCCGGCTTCCGCAACATGACTGACAGGAAGTAATGACGAACACTTACCAAAATAAAAGTCTTGTCAAAACTAAAGTCGACCCATCGTTATGGCTTCAAGGCAACACGTGTAGCGCGGGTATTCCGGAGTGAAAGGGCTGATCAGTAATGTCGCCCAACACTGAGCAACATGTCAAGCCGTATTAAACATTAATAACGCCTACTTAAATGCTGGATAATACTCAGCTTTGTATTTAGGCGCCTATCGCGCGCTCCTCTGCCTTCGGCAAGCACGCGCCTCCTCCACCGTCCCCGTGCCCTCTCGTGGCAGACTCGGCACGTTCCTCGTGCAGGAGCCATTATATTTGAATAGTGGGCGAGAATGGCGGATCCTGAAATGAAAAATGGCATATAGAGGAGAAATTACAGTATGCTAATCTACTGAAACACTTGTTCTGTGAAACAGCAGGAAAGGTATCAAATATGGCATTTCATATATGAAATAAAAATACAGGTCATATATTTAAAATGTACACACTACAAAACACATTATATCAGCATGGATGCGTGAATGGATGTGTTTATGACCTGGTGAATACTGACAACATTAAGTTGCTCTGCTGGTTTTTCCACTTGCACTTCCTGTTGAGAGGAATGTAACCCCATAATATCAGGACCACGGTCCAGCATCCAGCTGTGTAACGGTCTGGTACCTTCTGAAACAAACCACCACTATCACACCTCCCCACGAAAGACCAAAACTGATCAAGTGTTATCCATCATCCAGTAGGGCGCATCCCATGCTGCCATGCTGCCTCTCTGTCCAGAGTTATGAAGAAATGGACAGGAAACTGGAGACGATTAGAAACATCGATTCTCTCTCAAACGAATGATACAAAATTCCCTTCCTTTCCCTCCAGTGAGGTAGAAAACTGGATTCTATTCTGCTTCACCCATCGCAATGATTATTTTCCTACCCTTCATGGCTAAATAAAGACGGTTAGTTTTCAAAACCTCACAACCGTCACTTGGAAGCCGGTATGTGACATTTTTATGAAGCTCTATGTTCTCTGTTGGAAATAATAAAATGGAGAGTATAAATAAATGAACACAAACAGAGGTAATTATACTGCCTATTGTCACATGGTCCTTGTCACGAGGCATCCTCTGCCAACAGAACAGCTTTGTGCATCTCTACTGAGCACGTGCCAGGGATGGATCAGTGGCACGTTGAGAGAGATGGGCTGCTGTAAAGAGATGGACTGCTGTAAAGAGATGGACTGCTGTAAAGAGATGGACTGCTGTAAAGAGATGGGCTGCTGTAAAGAGATGGGCTGCTGTAAAGAGATGGACTGCTGTAAAGAGATGGGCTGCTGTAAAGAGATGGACTGCTGTAAAAAGAGATGGGCTGCTGTAAAGAGATGGACTGCTGTAAAGAGATGGACTGCTGTAAAGAGATGGACTGCTGTAAAAAGATGGACTGCTGTAAAAGATGGACTGCTGTAAGAGATGGACTGCTGTAAAGAGATGGGCTGCTGTAAAAAGATGGACTGCTGTAAAGAGATGGACTGCTGTAAAGAGATGGACTGAGATGGACTACTGTAAAAGATGGACTGCTGTAAAAACGTGGACTGCTGTAAAGAGATGGACTGCTGTAAAGAGATGGACTGCTGTAAAGAGATGGACTGCTATAAAGAGATGGACTGAGATGGACTACTGTAAAAGATGGACTGCTGTAAAAGATGGACTGCTGTAAAAGATGGACTGCTGTAAAGAGATGGCTGCTATAAAAAGATGGACTGCTGTAAAAGATGGACTGCTGTAAAAAGATGGACTGCTGTAAAGAGATGGACTGCTGTAAAAGATGGACTGCTGTAAAGAGATGGACTTCTGTAAAAAGGCATTACTGAAAACTCTGTATGGTTTTGAAACCAGTGGATGAATTATAGTTTTCTAATGAATTAAAAATAACCTTGATTAGATCATCTCAATTTTAATTCTTAATTCTTGAAATGAAGGAAAGCAGGAGCAGCAGGCCAGGACAGGAAAATTGACAGCGGTCACAATCAGGCGTCTTAAAATGTGTTATAAATAACAGTAATAATAATAATAATTATAACAATAACAGTCATCATCATCATTATATTTATAGAGCACCTTTCTAGACACCCAAAGCACTTCACATTGACGAAAACAATGGCGAAAAATAGGAGAACACCCATAATCAGTGTTAATTTGTATAACCTTTTCGGGCGTCCGGGCGGCGTACCGGTCTATTCCATTGCCTACCAACATGGATATCGCCGGTTCGAATCCCCGTGTTACCTCCGGCTTGGTCGGGTGTCCCTATAGACACAATTGGCCGTGTCTGCGGGTGGGAAGCCGGATGTGGGTATGTGTGCTGCACCGCTGTACTAGCGCCTCCTCTGGTCGGTCGGGGCGCCTGTTCGGGTGGGGAATAGCGTGATCCTCCCACGCGCTACGTCCCCCTGATGAAACTCCTCACTGTCAGGTGAAAAGAAGCGGCTGGTGACTCCACATGTATGGGAAGAGGTGGTAGTCTGCTCGTTTTAACGCCGGCCAGGGCGCCACTCAGGTGTGAACGCCATCTCCGCATCCCGTTAAGCCACTGATCCCCCCCCCCATCTCCAGCAGGCTCCAGGCTTGGTCCCGGACTTCCCTTAAAGAGGAAGGCTGCTGTGGGATTTACAGCGAAATTGGATGTTGCCCCTCTTCTCTCTTTCCTCCTTTTCGTTGCACTCAGCTCGGTTACCAGGCACAGTGTTAGAAATGACAGCTAAAGCAGCAGGCGCCCAGCAGGCGCCCAGCATGCACCGGGCTCGGCCTCCTACATCCGTCACCATGAGGGATCCCCGCATCCCAGGGTGCTGCTGGGGGAAGAGAGAAACCACGTGGCAGTCGTCTCCAAAAAGGTTTCCTCTTCCTTTTTACTCCCTTTGCTTTTGTCTACAATAATAAAGTTGGGGTTAAAATGGCGTTTCATCACGTGTGGGTGACGGTGCTGGTGCTGCTGCTGCTGCCCCGTGGGGATCAATGGCACCTTGAAACACAAATGAAAACGTGAAAATATGGGTCAATATTTAATCTTTGCATCATGGCCCGTCAGTGCAAGGCTGTGCTCCTGCAACACCTGCATTTACGGGTGGTGCGCCTGCGTGCAGAGTTTGTTCTCTCCTTTTCTAGCCCACGTCTGTGCGTGGCTGGTGAAGCACACCTGCACACCTGCCTCAGCAAGGACCCGCCCCTCATCCCTCCTTACTCATCTGCGTGCTCTGATATGTTGCCCTGTTGGCTATGTCTGCTTTTAATGTGTACTTCATTTATCATCTTAAGGACTCTCGTGTGTTTGATTGTTCATCCTCGAGGCTCCCTCCCCTCCATCCATCCATCCATCCATCCTTCTTTCCATCCATCCATCCCGCTTATTCCAATCCTCCGCTTCTGCAGTGTCCCCACAGTGATGCTGACAGGTTTAGCTAATGTGCAAGATAGCAAGAATGAATCTCAGATGGGGGTGGGTCTGCCTTGCCACTCCGTTGTCTATGATACATGAAGGAAAAATGACGGTAAGCTAGAGGAGCGCACTCAGTAGCCTGCAGGTCTCAGCCAGACGTCCAAACCCGCCCTTCTCCGGTGTCCCAGCTTGGTGACAAAACCCTCTTTTACCCCAGAAGGGAAATACATACGCGTATAACTAGACTCGCTGGCCCTGGACTGACGGCTCGGACCCTTTAGTGCACTGGTTAACGTAGTCGCCCGCGGTGCGGGGGGTCCGGGTTCGCGTCTCTGCGGCAGTTCCCGGCTGCCCCCCTGAATCTGCAACACACGGACAGAGAAACCAGTGGTCTCCATGCCATCATAAAGCATTTGCTCCGTGCCCAAGTCCACTGAACAGGAAGTAGGACCCCCCCACCCCAAAATAGTTTTTAATACGCAGCGCTCAAGCTAAATAAAGGTCTAGCTAAACAACGTGCTGCCCGTCATTCTGCGAATGCGCAGCCCCCTGGGCAGACCGGTGCGAAGGCCACCAAGTCTAATGCGAAAGCATATTGATCAGGCTGTCATTAATCCAAAGCCCTTAGTGAAAGACCTCAGATATTCATTTCAATTCAGTGCATTTCAAATGTCTGTATTTCGAACATGCAAATTAAAATAGAAAATAAAAACAACAAAACAAAACAAAACAGCAAATGATTAAAAACAAAACCAGAAGAATTCAACAAGAATTCTCAATAGAAAATCTAACAAATATGTATGTGTATATGTATGAAAAGGAGCAGGAGGTAGGTAATACTTGTAATTCCCTGCCCCCTCTCTAATGCTCACTTATTAAACCCAATTCTTTTTACTTAATTAATAAACTTCAGATTAGGTCATTCTCAATATATTTATCACAATGTCTCCATAAAAATACTAAGAGCATTAAAAAATAAAAACAATAAAACAATAAAACAAAGAAAACGGTAACAGTGAGTTCCAAGAGACAACAATAAGAGCCCCACCATGACGTCACGGTCACGAGCGGAGCAAAACCTCCTCCTCGTCCTTGCACCTCTTTCCAAGTGACGTAAACCTGCGCTTTCCTTGAGTTCTTCATCTAGACCAGTGTTTCTCAACCCAGTCCTCAAGGACCCCCTATCCTGCAGATTTTCATTGTAGCCCTGCATAGGCAGCCCTGCTTGTACTTACTCGACCAATCATCTCGCAGCACTTAATTATGCAAGGTGTGCAACGTCTGACAAAATTCATTGCTGATTGGTTGAATAACTACAAACAGGCACCTATTCAGGGTTGCAAAGAAAATATGCAGGATAGGGGGTCCTCGAGGACTGGGTTGAGAAACACTGATCTAGACCTTTCCATGAACTTGCCCCATAATGTCAAACACACATAACTTTGCCAGTGGTCGGAGTACAGTGTTTCTTAAAATTCAGTTTTCTTCTAAAATTGTGCCTCCCCCCACCCCTATCTGTGCACAGTTGCTCTATGTATCCAGGAAGTAGATTATATCTTGCTTCGTGCATCACGTGTGCAGTCTTGAACTCGACCAGCTCCACGAACTTCACAGGACGTGAATGTAAAACCAGTCTGTTTGTGTGCTCCCTATGCCCTACGATGTTTACTAGCCTTGCTGCTCCTTTTTGTAGTACAAAGAACGATTGCAGGTTGATTTTGCAGGTGTTCCCCCCATACCCCCCACACCGTAATTCAAATGTGGCAATACAAGTGAACAACACAGAATGTACAATGCGTTATGATCCAGGATGTGCCCGGCCTTTCCCAGAACTCCAATGCTCCTTGCCATTTCTGCTCTTACTAATCTTATGTGAGGTTTCCAGCAGAGTTCATGGTCAAGTATCACAGCCAGACATTTATTTTCATACACTCTTTATATGTTAACATTGTTGTGTACGTTTGAGTGTTTAACTGTTGCGGTTCTCATGATATTAGATGAATGACGGTGCTGCCTGACTTTCATTCATAAAACAACAGTAAGACCACATAGCTCAGCCAGGGGAGGTGTCTTATTGCAGCTACTGAGGTGATTTCCGGCTGTGACTGTGATAAATCCTACTCTTGTTTCTCCATTTTCTCTCCAATTGTATCCGGCCAATTACCCCACCCTTCCGAGCCGTCTCTGTCGCTGCTCCACCCCCTTTGCCGATCCGGGGAGGGCTGCAGACACGCCTCCTCCCATACACGTGGAGTCACGAGCCGCTTCTTTTCACCTGACAGTAAGGAGTTTCGCCAGGGGGACATAGCGCGTGGGAGGATCACACTAGCCCCCCCCCCCCCCAGTTACCCAGCACCCCCTCCGAGGAGGCCCTAGCGCAGCGACCAGGACACATACCCACATCCGGCTTCCCACACGCAGACACGGCCAATTGTGTCCATAGGGACACCTGACCAAGCTGGAGATAACGTGGGGATTCGAACGGGAGATCCCCGTGTTGGTAGGCAACGGAATAGACCGCTACGCTACCCGGACGTCCATCAATCCTATTCTTGAAATTGTATTTTTATAGCGGAGTTTCAACATTGGAGTCTATGGCACGTCCACGTGGCGGTGAGGCGCGCATGCGCACGGTTGATTCAGCTCGGACAGCAACAGAAAGCAGCATTGCTTGAGCGAGCTAGAGAGTAGATGCAGAGAGGGAGCGGCGATACCGAAGACAAACGTTTTTCAAAAGTTTCTAATCACTGCAACCACAAGAGGTTCTTCATCTTACACTCATAACTCATCTCATCTCATCTCATCTCATCTCATCTCATCTCATCTCATCTCATCTCATCTCATCTCATCTCATCTCATCTCATCTCATCTCATCTCATCTCATCTCACCTCATCTCATCTTCAGCCGCTTCTCCGGGGTCGGGTCGCGGTGGCAGCAAGCTAAGTAGGGCACTCCAGACGTCCCTCTCCCCAGCAACGCCCTCCAGCTACTCCTGGGGGATCCCAATGTGTTCCCAGGCCTGATTGGATATGCAGTCCCCCCAGCGCATTCTGAGTCTACCCCAGTACCCCAGGGTCTCCTCCCAGATGGCCGTGCCCGGTAAACCTCCAGAGGAAGGTGCCCAGGAGGCATCCTGATCAGATGCCCGAACCACCTCAACTGGCTCATTTCGATGCGAAGGAGCAGCGGCTCTACTCCGAGCTCCCTCCGGATGTCCGAGCTTCTCACCCTATAACTCATAACTGTGCACAAAAATATTAGGCTGATAGGTCCAGTAGTTTGTGAGATTAGCTGCGAAATCTCTCTCACACACACACACACACACACACACACACACACACACACACACACACACACACACACACACACACATGCAAGTTGGTGAGTTGGTGAACGATTTTGTGGTGCTGGTGTCAAGTGCAATAAATGGTGGAAAGGGCATGTGTACACAGACCTTGCATCTATCAGGCGATTGGGTTAATCATAACCTTCCAACTTGTCCTTCTGTGGTGATAGAGGGTGTGTTTATCCTGAGGGGGGAAAAATGAGTGGGTGCTGTGACGAATCTTAATGCTTCTGTTGCCTCTTGAAGTATTGACATCCATCCCCCATGTTCCCTCCCGTTCCTGGATATACACAGAGTATGTCAGGTAGGGTCCTGTGACAAACCCACGTCACTAACAGTGGCACGCCGGCACACAGACACAGATGATAACCATGTTAAAAGGGCTCAAAATAGGGCGTCAGGGTAGCATGGCGGTCTATTCAATTGCCTAGCCACACGGGGATCGCCGCTTTGAATCCCCATGTTACCTCCAGCTTGGTCGGGCGTCCCTACAGACACAATTGGCCGTGTCTGCGGATGGGAAGCCGGATGTAGGTTCGTGTCCTGGTCGCTGTACTAGCGCCTCCTCTGGTCAGTCGGGGCACCTGTTCGGAAGGGAGGGGGAACTGGGGGGGGGGCGTAGCGTGGTCCTCCCACGTGCTACGTCCCCTGACGAAACTCCCCACTGTCAGGTGAAAAGAAGCAGCTGGCGACTCCACATGTATGGGAGGAGGCATGTGGTAGTCCGCAGCACTCCCCGGATTGGCAGAGGGGGTGGAGCAGAGACCGGGACGACTCGAAAGAGTGGGGTAGTTGAACGGGTACAACTGAGGAGAAAAAGGGGGGAAATTAAAAATAAAAAAACATCCTCATTCTCTGGGTTAAGCTATGGTTCCCATGGTGGAAATGTCCAACAGCACAGAGAATTACAGAAGCTAAAATGCAATGCATTCTGGTATGTGTAGACACTGCAGAAAAGGCTGTGAGTAGGAGAGTGTCGATTTCTCCATCAATACAGTACACTCGGCGAGGATTTGATTGCTTCAGTCGACTACATTACCCATCACTACTGATTGTACATGCACAAAACCATCTGTACAATGTTCCTTTGACACTGATAGAGGGTTTGCACCAGGGCAAAGTCCTAGTAGATCTGGTACTGATGTTGTGTTTGAATTTGTGAGTGAGCGAGCTAGAAGCCAGGTTCATTAGGTGCTGATTGTGCTTCACATGTAAAAACAGCAAGACTTAGAAGATGCAAGATAGTATATATGCATTACAAGATAGCATTATGTTATCTGACTCCATGCTCCAGATCGATAAAATAGTAGTTTACTGATGAAGAAAAGCCAGAGTTAGGCTTTAAATTTCATATTCAATATTAATTATTAACATAATGTATTAATAATTAATATTATATTATATTATTAATAGTATAGTTAATATTAATATCAAGCAAATATCCAATGGGATATTTGACGGAAGTGAGCTTGTGTCATAGGGATGATCAACTGGGCACCAGTGCATCATATATTTTGAGCAAATAGGCCCGCAGACCCTTCGATGGGTTGAATAGTGTCTCCCAGCATGCTTGAATCACCACCTTTTGGCTTGCTTTACCACCTAATCAGAACTGAGTCCATTCATTTTTATTACGTCCTAATAAATGTGGCATTCCCTTTTACCCTCGGAGTTTGTAGGTCTTATATTGCCTCCTTTACATCCCTGTAGAGATCCTAACACCTCTGCGTCTGTGATCTTTGTCCTGTATAACTGATGTATGGTAGTGGATGATGTTGCAAATGACAGCAGTTAAGAGAGAGAAGAGTTAATCTTTTCACTCAGAAACAGCGTGCATCCACTGCAGAGGTGCATTCCGGCGCGGAGCCAGAGAGCGCTATCGCCAGTTCTCGCTGACAGCGAGAGCACATTTGTTAAGGGTGACCATATCAATGCCCTTTTTATCCGTTCAAATAAAACATAACCATCCTGAGGTCTTTGTTAATATCTGATGAAAAATCAGTTTCAATTGGCTGGTGAGCCTTTGGGGAAATAGATGAACCAAGAAATGAAAAAGAGACTCAATCAATTTTTGCAAGGGAATGCTTTTATTGGATTTCGAAAATTGAGCGCCACATCTTGATTGTTTTTTTGGGGGGTTTTTTCCCCTTCTTTTTCCTCCCAGATTTGAACATAATTTTAGGTTAGCCAAGGTCCAATCATTCAAGTAAGTTACTGTGTAATTTAAAGTCACATTACCTTCTGCCGCATACTCCTCTTCATTTTAATATCTCCCACAGAAATTGCTTATCCATTCATGACATATCACAACAGCCCAGGCTCGTGGAGCTCTGTGGAGAAATGCGTTTTATTTCAGTCACATTTCCTTTGTTTATCATGCATACAAATGGGTTGTGTTGGTACACACACTCATTCCCTGAGTCCCACATGACCCTGAGCACAAGGATTTTCCTTGAAATGTCGAGAATGAAAAGAAAATAAAGCATCAATATTTTAGGTATACAGTGATGCAAGCTCAATGCGTCCATCTCCATTAACGTTATCTTATTTTTGGAGATAAGTATTAGATTTTTTTTTGTTGTAACAAAAGTGAATATATGACTGCTGTTATGATCACTTTCAGAATCCTAATTTATTTATTGCCCAGTACAACATGTATGCAAGACTATGCCTTGGCCCACGGTGCAGTGAGCAGAGACAACACAATAATCATAACAACATTAACGACAATAATAACAAGAATCATATTTCAATTTAAATTATAATTTACAATTACGAAAAGTAAATGCAGCTGGGACAATGTCAGTTCAACTGAAATGAAAAGCTAGGTGATGTTTAGATGTTCAGACAACTTTCATTAGCTGAACATCTGAAATAATCAACTCAACATAAAACTGATTGTTAACCAGCAACAAATGTAATCCTCATCAAAGCCCTTGCAGTACAATTATATATATATATATATATATATATATGTGTGTGTGTGTGTGTGTGTGTGTGTGTTCGTTTGTGTGTGTATATACTATATATAACAAATATGAAGATAATTGAATTAGCCCACAGACTGAGCCTTGAGGCACGTGACAAATGTCAATCGATGACGTCTCCCAGCGAGGCGGATAAAACCTCATTACTAATGGAGGGGAAAAGACCTGATGGACCGATGAGAGACAGTCTCGGAGGTCCAACCAAGCTGCTTGATCAGTCAATGACAATACTGTGATCAATACATTATCTCTTTGTCAGCAGAGCCATGCCATCACACTACATTCTGTCACCGTTATTAATTATGATATTTCAGCACTGAGACGTCCCAAAACCTAGAGGGAAAACAAGTTAAAAAACAAAACAAAAACTATTACTTCTTCTCCCTAATTGTACTTGGCCAATTACACCACTGTTACGAGCCGTTCCGGTCGCTGCTCCACCCGCCCTGCTGCTCCGGGGAGGGCTGCAGACTACCACATGCCTCCTCCCATACATATGGAGTCACCAGCCGCTTCTTTTCACCTGAAAGTGAGGAGTTTCATCAGGGAGACGTAGCGCGTGGGAGGATCACGTTATTCCCCCCCAGTTCCCGCTCGAACAGGCAACCTCACCGACCAGAGGAGGCGCCAGTGCAGCGACCAGGAAACATACCCACATCCGGCTTCCCACCCGCAGACACGGTCGATTGTGTCTGTAGGGACGCCCGAGTAAGCCGGAGGTAACACGCGGATTCGAACCGGGGATCCCCGTTTTGGTAGGCAACGGAATAGACCGCTACGCCACCCGGACGGCCACTTTTGAACGACTTTGAGGAGCTGCTTTAAATCTACTTTTTAGGCCACATTTTTAATGTAACTTGAGATAGAAATGTACATATGAAATGTGTCTGTCGTTATGTCGAGGTCTGTTGGAACAATGGGGGATTTATTATTATTTATTTGTCCAAGGGAATGGTGAACGCTTGCCATCTTAATATAGTCAGAAAGCAGCCAGGGAAAAGGAGAGCTATTCCCATTGGAGAGTAGTGCTTTGAAATGTTCAGACCCTCTTCCAGGGGTCTGCTGGGAAAGCTGTCGAGGGAGCCTCAAACAGTCTCATGTGGACTGTCGTCCAAAAGGTCCTTCAGTTAAACTGGTAACAAGCGGCTGACGGCCGTAATGACGGGAATAGTGGTGAATACAGTAGACACTACTGATCATGCTGCTGGGCAGAAATGAGCTAAGGAACATGTGAGGCATCTGCACAGTCAATCTTATTTATTGTGGGCAATTAACAAGTCTTTCATATGTAAACAGTGAGGCTGATGTTTGATGAAGTTACACCCACATTCTGCCACGTGAAGACATATTAATGATGGGCGTAAAGGTCATCAGTAGGGTCTTGCTGTGGGATTTAATGTTGCTTTGGACAGGGCAACAACGTTGAGTGTGGATGAGAATGCTAATAATGATTTAAGTTTCATTAAATCCTTATTTAGTTATTTAAGTCTGTGATCATAGATTTCGTTGGATGGCTGGGAGAACGGGGCAGGCTAAGCTAACTGCTAGCCATGCAGACCGGCACTTCACCAAGATAACACCGGGCGTCGACTCTGCAGTGTTTTTGTCTGCGTCCGGGTTTGTGTCGTCGTGTGGAGTGCGGGGGAGGTGTGTCGAGGGTGTCTGGCTGGGAGAGCTGGCGTTGGATCGGCTGGGGGAGCCTGGTCTGCTGCATCCGTTGGGCCCAAGGACCACGGAACCTGCCTGGAGCTGTGCCCGAGGAGGAAGCACCGAGGGCGGTCTGACAGGACGGGGAAGCGGGGCAGGCTAAGCTAACTGCTAGCCCATGCAGATGCATGTGGGTTCCATTTCTGCTCGGGTACAATATCGACTCGGGGTCCTTCGAATACTTATGACGTCACGGCTTATGTTGCTAGCTAGTGTTGTTTAAAGCTAGAATTATAGTTATTTAGCTGTGTGTTGTTTGCAATCATCGTTGACGTAGAGTTGGTTAGTAAAGGTGCGAGGCCGCAGGCTCAGCAAGGGAGGGGGGGGGTCCTGACGAGCGAACGCGCGAGAGGGCCGAAGGCCTGAGCTGCGTCTAACGCCGATCTACTGTTTCCCGCTGTTCCTAAACTGAACTGGCCCCTACCCAATCATAATAGGTGAAGTAGTGACGTCATCTGTAGTCGCAGGACCCCCGAGCACATCCGGTAGGGCGAGTGGATCAAGTCCTCACACCGGTAGTTCTGGCAGTCGTCCTGTCTGGCGTTCGTTCCCTTGGACAGTGACGTTTTTGGATTGTGTTGCATATTTACTGAATGGACTGTTGACTGTTTTTCTTTGTTCTCTGTTTTTTTGGTGGCACAGATAGATAGATAGATAGATAGATAGATAGATAGATAGATAGATAGATAGATAGATAGATAGATAGATAGATAGATAGATAGATAGATAGATAGATAGATAGATAGATAGATAGATAGATAGATAGATAGATAGATAGATAGATAGATAGATAGATAGATGGATGGATAGATAGATAGATAGATAGATAGATAAAAAGACGTGGCTTATTTTTTTAATTTCAGGATTGTATGCCATTTATCCCCTGGGGTTAACATTAGCTTAAAATAAGGGTTAAAGTTGGGCTGAAATTAGGGTGAAGGTTAAAGGGGCAGTCCACTGATCCTCGACCGTGTCTCTGTCTGTCCGGGGCAGCACGTGCAGAACACCCGCAGCCGTTCCCGCTCGCGCCTTCATCTCCTGAGCTTTTTTACTGGCCATCAACTGACGTATCGTGACGTCATTTGGTGGAAAAGTACATACAGTCTAGCAGGGTTTCTAATACTCTAATCTACTCTAAAGACACTGTTAAATAAAAAAAATAAAAAACCAGCACCACGTCCTCGTGCTATCTGCTAAGCTACGTGTCCGTTGGGGGGAATGATGCACAGAGGATGTATGCAGCATTGATGTTTCCATCAGTATGATGTCTCCATCAGTATAGACCACAGTGAGGACTGTATTGCTTAGGTCCACCGCATCACTCCTCAGTACTGATGGCACATACACAAAACCATCAGCGTAGTTCTCCTTTAAGGTTAGGGCCAGGTCTGGGGCTGGACTTAAGATTAAAAATGGGAAGGTTGGGAATGGTTAAGGCAGCGTCATCCTGGTGAAATAGCCTACAATTAGGGAGTCCCATCATAGATTTGCATTCTGTCTGAGCTCCTAATCAAGTGGACCAAACAAATAAAGAATCCCATTCGCGGCAGGTATGGGTGCAAGTACATGAGTAGCGGGACGACATCCGGTGTTTTATCAGTGCCCCCATCCCAGCGTTTCCGTCAGGGGGGGCCATCCCATGTATAGCTTTGCCAAATCACCATGTGGACTGACAATACCATACCGGATCAGTCGAACCCTGGGTTAACAACGGTCGCCATCGGTGCTGTGCCCTCAGAGGGTACTGATGGAAACTATGAAATCTGCTGTGGCGCCCCCTGGGGAACGGGCAACAAGCCGGAAGACATGGAAATATTGATTTAAATAATACTGCGTCTTGCTGCAGACCTGGGAGTGATGCTGCTTGTTGAGCTGCACATTTGAATATGTTGTGACGAATCGGTTTAAGGCCCGGAACGGGCCGCACGGTGGCGCAGTGGATAGCGCTGTCGCCTCACAAAAATAAGGTCCTGGGTTCGAATCCAGAGGTTGCCCCCCCCCCCCCTTAGGGGGTCATCCGAGGCCGTCCTCTGTGTGGAGTTGGCATGTTCTCCCCGTGTCTGCGCATGGCAAGACGAACTGGAGGTGGTCCCCGGATGCTGCACGGCGGCTGCCCACTGCTCCTACAGCTAGGATGGGTCACATGCAGAGAGGAATTGTCAAAATTAATGTATGTGAAAATTTAAAAACATAAGATGCCATCCTGTAGTGATTTTTGATTGAGCACTCCATCTTTTTTTTTTTTGTTTCTTGGGTAAAAGAGAAGGGAAACTCCTTCAGACACCAGGGGAGCCAGAGCTCCCAAGGTCACTAAATACACGCCAGCAGTCCTTCGGAGAACTGTGTCATTTGGGGACATAACTGAAGCAGCTACAAAAGCAAACACGCCAGCCGCGGGTCCTCTTCCCTGTGTCTGCTTGTGCTGATTTACATCTCTCCATCGGGCAACCGACCAGCCGCTGTGACGAACATCTATTACCCAGCGCAGCAAGTAATTATGAAGTCCCTGAGAGTGGCCGACTCTCATTAGCGTCCAATGATCCGTGCACGTTGTAATGACTGGTCATACTCGTTGGATACCCGCGGTTTGAAAGAGCCTCTCAACATACCAATTAGCATAACTCAAAGGGACACGGCATCGTGCGTCCTCTCAGTGAGCTGCAGTATACTATGTGTCATGTTTATAGACGTTCCTCATCACACTGATAGGTTGCAATCATCTGGCAGCACTTCCGCATCTCGCCAGAGTTTGGCGAGCTGTACTTTAGCCTGATTAACACCATCAGCCCAAACATTAATACTTGAGACCTGTTAGCAGCCCAGCACCCCTATTTGATGCTACTAGAGCTGCATTAAGGCTGACAGCTGCTGACACAGCAATACCTCATGTCATGTCATGTCATGTCGTGTCATGTCATGTCATGTCATGTCATGTCATGTCATTAGGAATCAGTAACCAGCAACATGTATTTGTCGTTTCAATCCATGCACCTGTACACATGAAATGAAACGAAATATCGTTTCCCCCAGCCCACAGCCGTGCAACACAAAGACAAAAACACATCCAAACTACAAGAACACACATATCCAAACTACAAGAACACACATATCCAAACTGCAAGAACACACATATCCAAACTACAAGAACACACATATCCAAACTGCAAGAACACACATATCCAAACTGCAAGAACACACATATCCAAACTACAAGAACACAATATCCAAACTACAAGAACACACATATCCAAACTACAAGAACACACATATCCAAACTACAAGAACACACATATCCAAACTACAAGAACACACATATCCAAACTACAAGAACACACATATCCCTACTACAAGAACACACACATCCAAACTACAAGAACACACATATCCAAACTACAAGAACACATATATCCAAACTACAAGAACACACATATCCAAACTACAAGAACACATATATCCAAACTACAAGAACACACATATCCAAACTACAAGAACACACATATCCAAACTACAAGAACACACATATCAAAACTACAAGAACACACATATCCAAACTACAAGAACACATATATCCAAACTGCAAGAACACACATATCCGAACTACAAGGACACACATATCTAAACTACAAGGACACACATATATCCAAACTACAAGGACACATATATCAAAACTAGAAGGAAACACGTATCCAAACTACAAGGACACACATATATCCAAACTACAAGAACACACATATCAAAACTACAAGAACACACATATCCAAACTACAAGAACACATATATCCAAACTGCAAGAACACACATATCCAAACTACAAGAACACACATATCTAAACTACAAGGACACACATATCCAAACTACAAGAACACACATATCCAAACTACAAGAACACACATATCCAAACTGCAAGAACACACATATCCAAACTACAAGAACACATATATCCAAACTACAAGAGCACATATATCCAAACTACAAGAACACACATATCCAAACTACAAGAACACACATATCCAAACTACAAGAACACACACATCCAAACTACAAGAACACATATATCCAAACTACAAGAACACACATATCCAAACTACAAGAACACATATATCCACACTACAAGAACACACATATCCAACCTACAAGAACACACATATCCAAACTACAAGAACACACATATCTAAACTACAAGAACACATATCCAAACTACAAGAACACACACATCCAAACTACAAGAACACACATATCCAAACTACAAGAACACACATATCCACACTACAAGAACACACATATCCAAACTACAAGAAAAAACCCAAAACGTGTAAAGTTGATCAGCCACAGCATGAAGACATGGGACAGAGTAATAGAAGCTAGGTTAAGAGGAGAGGTGGTGATCAGCGAGCAGCAGTATGGTTTCATGCCATGAAAGAGCACCACAGATGCGATGTTTGCTTTGAGAATGTTGATGGAGAAGTATAGAGGAGGCCAGATGGAGGTACATTGTGTCTTTGTGGATTTAGAGAAAGCATATGACAGGGTGCCGAGAGAGAGGAGGTGTGGTATTGTATGAGCAAGTTGGGAGTAGCAGAGAAGTATGTAGGGGTGGTGCAGGATATGTATGAGGGAAGTGTGACAGTGGGGAGGTGTGTGGTTGGAATGACAGATGGGGTCAAGGTGGAGGTGGGATTACATCAAGGCTCTGAGCCCTTTCTTGTTTGCAATGGTGATGGACAGGTTGGCAACGAGATCAGGCAGGAGTCTCCATGGACGATGTTTGCGGATGACATTATGACCTGTAGCGAGAGCAGATTACAGGTGGAGGAGAGCCTGGAGAGGTGGAGGAATGAAAGTCAGTAGGATCAAGACGGAATACATATGCGTGAATGAGAGGGAGGACGGTGGGATGGTGAGGATGCAAGGAGTGGAGGTGACGAAGGTGGATGACTTTAAATACTTGGGGTCAACCGTCCAAAATAATGGGGAGTGCAGAAGAGAGGTGGAGACAGTGGCGCCCCAAGAAATGTTTCATAGGGGGGGGGGGGCAAATGGGGCCGCTGAAAGTCCTTGGGGTGGCCCACCAAAACCAAAAGCCATGACTGAATATCAGGAAGTCTGTGATGCTGTATAGGCCAGCTGAAAACTCAGTATCCGAGTTAAGGAATCAAATACTGAAATACTTTAGTTTCTTATTTTTTTTACATTTAATGTTATCAAATATCTGACGTGCATAAACTAATACTTTAACATTTTGAGTTCCACAACAATTCTGCTTTAATGTGTTGTGTATCTGTATACATTGTAACGTGTTAGATGAATCCCTGTTACATTGTATATGTCCAAAAATGAAAAACAAAACAGAGAAGGATAATCATGGTCAACAGCACACATTTTATTATAGCCTACACACAACCTATTCATATCCCAGCTTTATTAGGCTACATTCTTTTCAGCACAGCTTTGTTCGCCCGTTGCTGTCTTTCTGTAAACAAACATATTATAGGCTCTGTCCAAAAATAAAAAAACAAAACACCAAAGCTAGAAACAGAAGCTGCTCAGCTGCTGTCGGAGGCAGACTGTGCACGACAGAGGGAGCGTGACGCGGTGACGGATGATCAAGAGCGGCTGGCTGCCTGGCCGTGCATTTGTTATTTTCTTTGACATGAATCATTATGAAAAATATACATTATGGATTTAAATGAACAGCACCTGATGTAAAATATCAGAGAGAAGCATGCTATGCATAATCAGAAGCACATTCTGCATATGCGACTCGTGGCTGCGGGGGGCCAAGAATAGTATCAGGGTGGCAATGGCCACCCCTGGCCACCCCTTAGGGGCGCCACTGGGTGGAGAAGGGAGTGCAGGCAGGGTGGAGTGGGTGGAGAAGAGTGTCAGGAGTGATTTGTGACAGAAGGGTACCAGCAAGAGTTAAAGGGAAGGTTTACAAGATGGTTGTGAGACCAGCTATATTGTATGGTTTGGAGACAGTGGCACTGATGAAAAGACAGGAGGCAGAGCTGGAGGTGGCAGAGATGAAGATGATAAGATTTTCACTGGGAGTGATGAAGAAGGACAGGATTAGGAAGGAGTATATTAGAGGGACAGCTCAGGTCGGACGGTTTGGAGACAAAGCAAGAGAGACAAGATTGAGATGGTTTGGACATGTGTGGAGGAGAGATGCTGGGTATACTGGGAGAAGGATGCTGAATATGGAGCTGCCAGGGAAGAGGAGAAGAGGAAGGCCAAAGAGGAGGTTTATGGATGTGGTGAGGGAGGACATGCAGGTGGCTGGTGTGACAGAGGAAGACGCAGAGGACAGGAAGAGATGGAAACGGATGATCCGCTGTGGCGCCCCCTAACGGGAGCAGCTGAACGTAGTAGTAGTAGTAGTAGTAGTAGTAGTAGTAGTAGTAGTAGTAGTAGTAGTAGTAGTAGTAGCAGTAGTAGTAGTAGTAGTAGTAGTAGTAGTAGTAGTAGTAGCAGTACTAGTAGTCGTAGTAGTAATATTAGTAGTAGTAATAGTAGTAGCAGTACTATTAGTAGTAGTAGTAATAGTAGTAGTAGTAGTAATAGTAGTAGCAGTACTAGTAGTAGTAGTAGTAGTAGTAGATGATAAAATAATAATGCTATTGAACAGGCCACAGAGGGTGAAGGTTAATAACCTAACCTCACACCCTCTTACCCTCAGTACAGGTGCTCCTCAGGGCTGTGTTCTCTCCCCCTGGCTCTTCTCACTTCACACCACCCACCTCCCATCCACGGATAGCTCTTTGAAAATGATAAATATGCAGACGACACAACCATTGTAGGCCTCATCTCCAACAACGATGAAACCCAGTACCACACCGAAGGAGACCATGCTGTCACTTGGTGCGCAAACAACCTTCTGCTTAATACAGCCGAAACCCAAGAACTCAGTATTGATGCATGCCTAAACTCAAAACACCCATACAAATGAATGGAGACCCCATCACCACCACCGACTCTTTTAAATTCCTTGGAACATACATCAGCAATAACCTGAATTGGAAAGTTAACACTGAACACATCACTGCAAAAGCTCAACAACCACTTGACTTCCTTAGGCAGCTTAAACAATACCGGATCAGACATCAGCTGCTGGTTCTGTTTTACTCAGCCACTATCCAGTCCATCATAACATCTTCTATTACAGTATTACAGTATTACAGTATTACAGTATTACAGCGTTACAATATTAGATTATTATAGTATTACAGTATTATAGCATTATAGCATTATAGTATTACAGTGTTACAGTATTACATTATTATAGCATTACAGTGGTACATTATTATAGCATTATATTATTACAGTATTATAGTATTACAGTATTATATCATTATTGTATTACAGTATTGCAGTATTACAGTATTATAGTGTTACTGTATTACAGTATTACAGTGTTACAGTATTACAGTATTATAGTGTTACTGTATTACAGTATTACATTATTATAGCAGTATAGTATTACAGTGTTACAGTGTTAAAGTATTACAGTGTTACAGTATTACAGTATTATAGCACTATAGTATTACAATATTATAGTGTTACTGTATTACAGTATTATAATGTTACAGTGTTACAGTATTACAATATTATAGTTTTATTGTATTACAGTATTATAGTGTTACAGTGTTACAGTATTACAGTATTACAAAATTATAGTGTTACTGTATTACAGTATTATAGTGTTACAGTGTTACATTATTACAATATTATAGTGTTACAGTGTTACAGTATTATAGTGTTACAGTGTTACAGTATTACAATATTATAGTGTTACTGTATTACAGCATTATAGTGTTACAGTGTTACAGTATTATAGTGCTACAGTGTTACAGTATTACAATATCATAGTGTTACTGTATTACAGTATTACAACTTTATAGTGTTACTGTATTACAGTATCACAACATCATAGTGTTACTGTATTACAGTATTATAGTGTTACAGTATTACAGTATTATAGTGTTAAAGTATTACAGTATTACAACATTATAGTGTTACTGTATTACAATATTATAGTGTTGCTGTATTACAGTATTATAGTGTTACAGTATTACAGTATTACAATATTATAGTGTTACTGTATTACAGTATTATAGTGTTACAGTGTTACAGTATTACAATATTATAGTGTTGCAGTGTTACAGTATTATAGTGCTACAGTGTTACAGTATTACAGTATTACAATATTATATTGTTACAGTATTACAGTATCATAGTGTTACAGTGTTACAGTATTGCAATATTATAGTGTTACTGTATTACAGCGTTATATTGTTACAGTGTTACAGTATTATAGTGCTACAGTGTTACAGTATTACAGTATTACAATTTTATAGTGTTACTGTATTACAGTATTATAGTGTTACAGTGTTACAGTATTACAGTATTACAATATTATAGTGTTACAGTGTTACATTATTATAGTGCTACAGTGTTACAGTGTTACAGTATTACAATATTATAGTGTTACAGTATTACAGTATTATATTGTTACAGTGTTACAGTATTACAATATCATAGTGTTACTGTAATACAGTATTATAGTGTTACAGTGTTACAGTATTACAGTATTACAATATTATAGTGTTACAGTGTTACAGTATTATAGTTTTACAGTGTTACAGTATTACAGTATTACAATATTATAGTGTTACACTATTACAGTATTATAGTGTTACAGTGTTACAGTATTACAATATTATAGTTTTACAGTATTACAGTATTATAGTGTTACAGTGTTACATTATTACAATATTATAGTGTTACAGTATTACAGTATTATAGTGTTACAGTGTTACAGTATTATAGTGTTACTGTGTTACAGTATTATAGTGTTACAGTATTACAGTATTACAATATTATGGTGTTACTGTATTACAGTATTATAGTGCTACAGTGTTACAGTATTACAGTATTACAATATTATATTGTTACAGTATTACAGTATCATAGTGTTACAGTGTTACAGTATTGCAATATTATAGTGTTACTGTATTACAGCGTTATATTGTTACAGTGTTACAGTATTATAGTGCTACAGTGTTACAGTATTACAGTATTACAATTTTATAGTGTTACTGTATTACAGTATTATAGTGTTACAGTGTTACAGTATTACAGTATTACAATATTATAGTGTTACAGTGTTACATTATTATAGTGCTACAGTGTTACAGTGTTACAGTATTACAATATTATAGTGTTACAGTATTACAGTATTATATTGTTACAGTGTTACAGTATTACAATATCATAGTGTTACTGTAATACAGTATTATAGTGTTACAGTGTTACAGTATTACAGTATTACAATATTATAGTGTTACAGTGTTACAGTATTATAGTTTTACAGTGTTACAGTATTACAGTATTACAATATTATAGTGTTACACTATTACAGTATTATAGTGTTACAGTGTTACAGTATTACAATATTATAGTGTTACAGTATTACAGTATTATAGTGTTACAGTGTTACATTATTACAATATTATAGTGTTACAGTATTACAGTATTATAGTGTTACAGTGTTACATTATTACAATATTATAGTGTTACAGTATTACAGTATTATAGTGTTACAGTGTTACAGTATTATAGTGTTACTGTGTTACAGTATTATAGTGTTACAGTATTACAGTATTACAATATTATGGTGTTACTGTATTACAGTATTATAGTGCTACAGTGTTACAGTATTACAGTATTACAGTATTATAGTGTTACTGTATTACAGTATGGTATGGCAGAACGGACAGTACAACACAGAAGAAACTGCAGCGGATTTTCAACAAGGCATCCAAAATCATAAGCAACCCACTCCCCTCAGGTGAGTTGAAGCTCTACATACTAAGATCACCTCCGACTCCTCACATCCTGCTCATGACCTCTTCCAGCACCATCCCTCAGGGAGGCGCTACAGGTCACTGTCAACTAAGACTAAACGCTTCACAAACAGTTTTGTTTTATTTTGTTTGTTTTTTGCCCCTAGCCACCCGGACTCTGAATTCCTCCCTATCTCACACACCACTGGCACAAATACCACCATTCACCTGTGATGCCTGATATGTTGCTTTCTGTTGTTGTGTAGCTGTGTTGTCGGTGATTATTATGTGGAGTGTCTGTTGTTGTCCATGTGTGTATTGTGCTGCAGAGTGTAAAGTGTACCAAAACCCAATTCCACCGGCCTTGGTCGTGCGGCTAATAAAATCATCTATCTATCTATCTATCTATCTATCTATCTATCTATCTATCTATCTATCTATCTATCTATCTATCTATCTATCTATCTATCTCTCTATATATCTATCTATCTATCCATATATTTAGCTAGCTAGCTAGATAGCTAGCTAGCTAGCTAGCTATCTAGCTAGCTATCTATCTATCTATCTACCTAAAATAACAGTAATATAGAATGTGTACCTTCGAGTATTGGAGTGTGAATGCACGGGGCGGTATGGAAGCAAGGGGCTGCAGAGATGACACAGCAGAACGTGCATCAGCATCCTCTTTCATAATTCATATAATGATAGAAGAGAAGTTTGGGGATGTTGACCCGAGTGGGCGCTTTTAAAGACATGCCATACAGTAAATACTACAGCACACATACCTCACTTCATACCTTCTGTCCAGGAATTGGACCAGATACCCAGACCAGCAAACACAAGGACTCCTCCTATGGAATGAAAGATTAACATGTCTAAATCTATATGGTGTCCTTCCACTGAACTTCAAGCAATAAATAAATAGATAGATAAATAAACTCCGATGAGTTTTGGCCTCATGTGTTATAGGACACGAGAGCTGACGAGAAAAGGGAGAAAGTAGAAAAGTAGATGTTCTGTCTAAACTAAATTATTTATTTATAAATAATTATTATTTATAATGAATTATTTGTTGTCCCTTTCAACAAGACACAAAGCAAATGATAAAATGAAAAAGGCAATAAAAGGAGGTTTATTTTAAAGAGGAGCACAGTGGAGGGGTGGTATGGCCTGCTTATGGTGGCTGAGTGCGTGTGAATCACCGTGAGTAAAGGCCGGGCCGCTCTGCTGAAGGTGAATAATGAAACATGGTTAGGATAGAGTACACTTTAAGCAGCTGCCTAGACACCCGTTTACCTTCTAGCTCCGTTCAAAGGCGACACGTTGCAACAACATCAATTCAAAAAAAGTGAAGTCGTGCTTTTGCCACCTGACATTAGGTGGAAATGCGGTGCACAACCTTCGCTCGCTGCAAAACGAATGCCAATGAGGCGGATGAAGACAAACGTTTTTGGAAAGTTTCCTGTTAGCTGACTAACATCAAACTCCAAAACCCCTCACGCATTAAGCAGAGCATTCCCAGCCCTGTTGAAAAACGAAAAATAAAATGGAGAACAGATGCGATGGTGAGACGCAGAGTCCTGCATGAGCTGCACACGGGGGACTCGTGCTCACTTCGAGAAACAGCGTGCTTTTCATATTGCATTGTTGAAATGTAATGTAACGTACAAGTTCTGTCATCTCGCTAAAGTATATTTACGCAGAATTGGTATTTTATTGGTTGATACGCTGATCGGCCCAAACGTTAAAACCACTGACAGGTCGGTGAATAACATTGATTATCTCGTTACAATGGCCCATGTCAAGGGTGGGGATGTGTTGGGAGCAGGAGAAATGGGCAGGTGTAAGGATCTGAGCAACTTTGACAAGGGCCCAAGTGTGATGGCTAGAGGGCTGGGTCAAACCAGCAGGTCTTGTGGGGTGTTCCCGGTATGCAGTGGTCAGACCCTACCAAAATAGATCCAAGGAAGGACAACTGGTGAACCAGCGACGGAGTCATGGCTGCCCAATGCTCACTGATGCACGTGAGGAGTGAAGGCTAACCCGTCTGGGCCGATCTGGTCCGATCACAGAAGAGCTCCCGTAGCTCAAATTGCTGAGAAAGTTCATGCTGGCTATGACAGACAGGAGTCAGAACACACCGTGCATCACAGCTGGCTGTGTATGGGGTCGGTGTGGCTGCAGACCGGTCAGAGTGCCCACGGTGACCCCTGTCCACCACCGAAAGCTCCTACAGTGGGCACATGAGCATCAGAACTGGAGCCTGGAACAATGGAAGAAGGTGGCCTGGTCTGAGGAATCATGTTTTCCTTTACATCATGTGGACAGCTGGGTGTGAGAGTGTCATCTACCTGGGGAAGAGGTGGGAACAGGATGCACTGTGGGTAGAAGACAAGCTGGCAGAGGAAGTTTGATGCTCTGGGCAGTGTTCTGCTGGGATACTTTGGGTCCTGGCATTCATGTGGATGTTACTTTGACATGTACCACCTACCTAAACACTGTTAAGCACCAGGTCCACCCCTTCATGACAACAGTATTCCCTGAAGGCAGCGGCCTCTGCCAGCAGGATAATGCTCCCTGCCACGCTGCAAAATAGTTCAGGAATAGTTTGAGGAACACGACAAAGAGTTCAAGGTGCTGCCTTGGCCTCAGCATTCCCCAGATCTCAATCCGATTGAGCATCTTGGAAAAACGAGTCCGATCCATGGAAGCCCCACCTCACAACTTACAGGACTTGAAGGATCTGCTGCCAACGTCTTGGTGCCAGATAGCAGAGGACACCTTCAGGGAGTCCATGCCTCGACGGGTCAGAGCTGTTGGGTGGCACGAGGGGGACCTGCATAGTATTAGGTAGGTGGTTTTAATGCTTTGGCTAATCGATGCATGTTTCTTTGTTTCAGCATTATTTGTTTAAAGTTTAATTTTGCCCATAGTTACACACATGCATTACATTAAGAGAAAAGAAAATGTACCAAAAAAAAACCAATAAAACCTCACATCCTAATGTTTTTGTTTGCACAAATTAGAATTGAAAGAATGAAAGTACCGTGCAAGAGCTGTTTTAAGGCCTTCACTGCACGAAAAGTGCTCGGGGCACAAGAGCCCGGTGCAGGTTCTCTCCGCTTATTCTCTGCTCCTGCCCAACTGATCCTAATGATCCTGGAGTCCTGGAATAAATACTGCGGTGCTTTGCCTTGGGTCGTTACTGAGTCACCATATCATCTTGTTTAACATGCAGGATTCTGGGACGACGGAACATTAAATTATTCCTCTTTCAGAAGGAACGAGTGTGTAGCAACAGATGTGGGAGACTTTGCATGGAACAAACCCATCTCTTTTGGGTGCTGTTGTTGCACTCATGCCCCTTTATATTAATATCATGTTTTATTATATATATATATATATATATATATATATATATATATATATATATATATATATATATATATATATATATATATTAATACTATATTTTATTGACATGAACTCTCGAGATTTGCAGGTGTGTCTCATGGCAGGGGGGTAACGCTGCTCCTTATGACATTCTTCAAAACGTTACCACACAACGACCAAAGACAGTAAGTACGCCATGTACCAGCAACAATCAAGGAAATAAACTGGAAAGCTAAAAAAAAAAAAGTAACAACACTTATATAACCTACGAATAAGTAGTTCAAAAATGAATTCATCTAAAATATTGAAAACATTTGTGAAATTACACTTAAAAAGTGACATTTGGTGCCGCGCGAAAGAAGTATAGAGCCAAAAGGACCTCGTCCACGTTATTCTCCATGACCATTTGTTGAATTGTGTAACCATGGAATTCAAGAGATTCCATGTTGTGTTTTGTTTTGGGGTTTTTTGTTACCAAGAATCTGATGTATCATTACGCCATTGGTATTAAAATAGCTTGCACTGTATGCTAGTGCAAGTAATTGTACTACATACTTCTATACTTGTGGTTTGGTATAACAAATAGTTGTGCACTACTAAAAGTATTACTTTTGATACAGAGCATTGGACTATAACTTTAGTGGTTAGGAAAATACGGTAATGACCACTGACGAATAGGCTCGCTTAGCCCTGGGCTAACGGGTCGGACCCTTTAGTCGAGCGGTTAGCGATGTCTCCCGCGGTGCGGGAGATATGGGTTCGCGTCCCGGCTGCGGCGGTTCCTGCGCTTGCCCCCCGAGTTCGCCACCTTATAAATGCAGCGTAAGTAAGACCAGCGCCCACCGTAGCCCTCTGACCACCTGTGGTACGGACGTGGAGGGAGTCAGCAGTGTTAAGTTCCTGGGAGTTCACATCCCAGAGGACCTCCCCTGGTCCTCACATGTCACTGCGCTCTCCCAGAAGGCCCAGCAGCGTCTTCACTTCCTGCGGCGTCTGAAGAAGGCGAGTCTCCTCCCCACCCATCCTCATCACGTTCTACAGAGGCAGCATGGAGAGCATCCTGACCTGCCCACAGCAGTGCAACACAAAGAAAGACAAACACACACCCAAAAAGTGCAAGAACTACAAGAACACATGCATCCAAACCAGGGGCGGATCTACAGGGTGGCAACAGGGGTGGCAGCTGCCACCTCTGGGACACAGTCTTGCCACCCCTGTTGCCACCCCATTAATAAATCAGATAATGTGTTTTTAGAGCAAATTTTATGTACATGCATGGTGAAGGTCAATGAGACCCGCACCAAACTCATCTCAAACAGAAGTCGCCGATTTAGAATCCCCCCTCCCCCCTCACAGGCGCGGATCTACAGGGTGGCAAAGGGGTGGCAGCTGCCACCTCTGGGACACAGTCTTGCCACCCCTTGCCACCCCAGGAAAAAATCTCTAGATCCACTACTGATCCAAACTAACACATATATCTAAACTAAACAAACAAAAACAAAAATAAATAACAACAAAAAAAAAAATCACAGAACGAACGCCAGCCAGGATGACTGTAGGAACTGCCGGTCTGCATGGGCTAGAAGTTAGCTTAGCCTGCCCCGCTTCTGCGTCCTGCCTGTTTCCTCTTCGGGCGCAGCTCCAGACAGGGTCGTGGTCCCTGGGCCCACAGGACGCAGCAGACCAAGCTGCCTCAGCGTATCCAACGCCAGTTCTCCCAGCCAGACACCCTCAACACTCCACACGACGACCCTAAAAACATAGTCAAGGCTAGGCGAGGCCGCCACCAGACCGCCCTCGGTGTTAACGGAACTACCGGTCTGCATGGGCTAGCAGTTAGCTTAGCCTGCCCCACTTCTGCGCCTACAGGACGCAGCAGACCAAGCTCTCCCAGCTGATCCAGCGCCAGCTCTCCCAGCCATCAAACCAAGACAAACTTAGACGCAGACGTGGACAAAGGCCCTGCATGGACGGGACTGGGTGAGGCCGCCGCAAAGGCTGAAGGGAAATGCCAAATTTCTATTACATAAGTCCTAAATATTGCAATTTCTTTGACACTCGCTTGTGTAGGAAAAGCTAAGAAGTTGATAAGCATGGCGTCAGTGTTCATAGTCCTGCCTTGGGTTCCCTGCCTTTTAACCTGGCCAACTGACACGTACAACTTATATCTCCTGCAATGACAAGTAAGTTTTGAAAACGCTGCATTTCTCTCCTCCGGAAGTGAGCACTTGTCTCCAATTACTCACATTCAAACACACTGGTTACATTGTTCTTCTGTCAGCTCTTCAACAATGTTACTTTTGCACAACATTCGGATGGAAACAGCTAGTGACGCTGTCCCAGTGCTTGTGCTTACGGCGGTGGTGTTGGCCGCTTACAGATGGGGACTACGCTGTCCTCCTGATGAGGCTAATCTTATTGCTAACCAGGAGCCATAGCTCACATTTAGCAAAGGGCTTTGTCCCTAGCTTCTTTCTTTTTTAGCATAAAACAATTTGCAAGAATATGACCATGTTGTTTTGGGCGGCACGGTGGTTAGCGCGGTCGCCTCACAACAAGAAGGTCCTGGGTTCGAGACCCGGGGTAGTCCAACCTTGGGGGTCATCCCGGGTCGTCCTCTGTGTGGAGTTTGCATGTTCTCCCCGTGTTTCCTCCGGGTGCTCCGGTTTCCTCCCACCGTGCAAAGACATGTAGGTCAGGTGACTCGGCCGTACTAAACTGTCCCTAGGTGTGACTTTTGGTCCTGGGTAAGAAGCTAAACTGCAACTGCAGGCTGTACAGGGGTAGCACCTTACCCCAGCAAGGGCTCTTTGGCTAAGGACGACGTCCCTACTGACAGACCTGGTCCTCCTGCATGCCTGTATGGTACTCCCCATGGTGCCCAGTCCAGCCAACACGTTGGGATAGGAGACGGGAACTCTGGTTTCAAATCCAC